>QXEO01000165.1:3764214-3920053 GCA_007115705.1 Dactylis glomerata
TCCTTAGTTGGTTACCTTTTATCCCTTGGTGTGAGTTCGGTAATGAAATATTAATGAGAAGTTCTATCGTTTACTTTCCGCACACTTTATTTTAGGTTGGAATGTTTCTTATATGATTAGTCCGGTTGATTAGTATTGGCATCACTTTGGGAGCATGAGTAAATTAGGTTGGTTTTGGCAAACTTAGCTTGGTCAGGTAAGTAACATTACCTTGAGGTGAGTAGAAAAGAATAGAGAAGTGTTTGTAGTTTCATCACTTCAATTTCCCTTCGTATTTGGATTATAAGCATTATTATTCTCAAAGTTAAAATGTTGTACCTTTAAGGGAGTTTTGCATGATTATTCTTATTATATGTATGTATGTTTGTTTCATGCACCTCTTATGCTTGCTACCCAGCCTTCCTAGCCAAGACCTGTACTGAGAGGAAATACTTCTCGTGCATCCAAATCCCAAAAGCCAAGTCACTTCAAGAGTCCCACAATCAATTCCTATGCATGGTATTTTAAGCCATTCCAAGTAAATTTTTATGTGCTACCTTTCAAACACCTTCAAATACTTCTCATTTTGTGCCACTGTTTTAGCTCATGAGGACGTAGTGGATGGGTTTGTTATCTTCCACACTAAATTAAGTACCCCTCGACTAGGCAGCTTCATCTGCTCGTCATTAATTTTGCAAGGGAGCTGGTCAGACCATTATAATCTCAAAAAGAAAGAAAGAAAAGAGCACTCCTCATGGTTTGTGAAAGTTGGTTGGCACCCGATGGAATCGGTTAGCCATGGTTTGAGAAAGGAAAAGGTGGGGAGGAGTGCAAAGCTATAAAAGAGCACCATGTGCCAATTAATCAAACATCTCGGAACCGCTCTCACTTGTTTAGTATGGAAGATATCAAGAACTCCGTTGCTAGTCGTTGACAAAGCAACCACCTCTCAAAATAACTTTTTACCTCTGTTTTGCAAAATGAAAAGCTCTAGCACATGTTTAATCCATGCTTCCCTCTGCAAAGGGCCTATCTTTTACTTTTATGTTGAGTCAACCTATTCCCCTCTATCTCAAGCAAGCATTTGGGTTGTTATGTTTCACTCATCCATATGTTGATCCGTTTAATCATGTTTACTATCTTCTTTGTTTTGTACAATGCTTTTGTCTGAAGGAATATATCTTTGAAAGCTTTCTATGAATGCAAAAGTTTGTTTCGTTGAGCATATGGTTTTTGCTATATTAGCTCTGTTTTAAAAAGGCTCCATTCAAAGGCTAGTATAGTTGTCCATCGTTCTCTGACCAAGAACTAAGGTTTGCCATCACTAATTATAGTTTACCTTGTGCATCTTTATATGTGATCCCCTTTACTTATCGCAAGTCTATATTATAAAGGGAAGTTGCTGTCTATTATAACTTGTGCCTTTGGTGAATGTGACGCTTCTTATCCGTATTTTGATTATCGACACTTCACTCCATAATCCTGTGGTCATGTTTACCGAGTTTAGTTTTCGCTTGGGGGCAAGCGAGGTCTAAGCTTGGGGGGTTGATACGTCTATTTTGCATCACTATTTTGTATCATAATTTGCTATTATTCATTGATATATTTCATATTTAGAGATGATACTTATGTTGTTTCCTCTGTTTTTACATGTTTGATGATCATTGGAGGATTTGCTGCCGGAGTCAGGATTCTGCTGGAAAAGGACTGTCAAGACACCATATTTTGGAAGATCTGGAAAATTCCAGAAAAATACCAGAAAATTATATTTTACCAAAAGACTCCGGAAGCCAGAAGGAGAAGGAGAGAGGAGCCAGGGGGCAGCCTCACGCACAGGGGCGCGGCCTGGCCCCTGGCCGCGCCGGCCCTGTGTGAGGGCGCCCTAGCCCACTTCTGGTCTCGCCCCTTCGCGTACTTCATCGTCCCTGAAACCTAAGTCAAAGGGGGGGCTCAGAGAGAGACACAGCCGCCTCTGCGGGGCGGAAAACACCAGAGAGAGAAAAGCTCTCCGGCAGGCAGAAATCTGCCGGGGAAATTCCTTCCCGGAGAGGGGAGATCGTCGCCATCATCATCACCATCGCACCGGACTTCATCGAGATCATCATCATCATCATCTCCATCACCAGCACCTTCATCTCCACCATCACCACGTCATCCCGCTGTAACATCTTGAGTTGGATCTTGTTATATTCTTAGGGGAAACTTTCCCGGTGTTGATTACTCTTGTAGTTGATGCTATTGAGTGGAACCGTTGAATTAAGGTTTATGTTCAGATTGTTATTTACCATTATTTCACCTCTGATCATGATCCATATGATGTCTTGTGGGTAGTTCATTTAGTTCTTGAGGACATGGGAGAAGTCAAGATGTTAGTAGTGAATTATTGTTGAGAAATATTTAATGGTTTGATATTGTTGTGGTGCTATTTCACTAGTGGTGTCATGTGAACGTCGACTACATGATACTTCACCATTTATGGGCCTAGTGAGATGCATTGTGTATTTGGCTACCAATTGTGGGGTTGCTGGAGTGACAGAAACCTAAACTTCCGTTGGGAAACCATTACACCAGGGAGCGTAGGATCTTAGAGTTTAAGGCTGTGGTTAGATTTATCTTAATTACTTTCTTGTATTTGCGGATGCTTGCAAGGGGTATAATCATAAGTGTGTATTTGTCCTAGTAAGGGTAGTGCGCTAGCACAAGTTCACCCCCATAACACTTATCAAACCAATAAAGACTATTAAGCGGTATGAAGCGAAAGCTCTTGACAGAAACTCCCGTGTGTCCTCGAGAATGTTTGGTTATTATAAGTTACACAACCGGCTTGTCCTTTGCTGAAGAAAGGATTGGGCCACTTGCTGCAATTGTTACTACTGTTTTTTATTTATTCGCACTTTATTTATTTGCATTACCAAATACCCCTGAAAACCCGTTTGCTAGTATTTACAGTGAAACCTTGATCAAAACCACTAGTCAACACCTTCTGCTCCTCGTTGGGTTCGACACTCCTATTTATCGAAAGTACTACGATACACCTCCTATTCTTGTGGGTCATTATCTACCTTGGACTATGGGTCCATAGCAGTAGCTAGATGGTTGTCTTCTCCACCATGTGCTTCATGTTTAGATCTCGTGAGCTGCCTTACATGATCTTATGTTATCTCTATGTTGTTTATGATCTTGCATGCTCTCTGTTGTTAGTAACTATCTTGGCTGAGTAGTTGCTAGTGACTCCAAGAGGGGGTATTTATGCTCGATAGTGGGTTCATGCCTCTATTTAATCTGGGGGAGTGACAGAAACCTCTAAGGTTGTAGATGTGCTGTTGCTACTTGGGGGAAAACAATATTCATATGCTCAAGGGCATATGCTTTGTTTACATTACACACTTTGCTTAATGCAGTTATCTGTTGTTCGCAACTTAATACTTGTAGAGTTCTCGGATTGATTCGCCACAAGTGGATTATTAGTCATAGATGCAGTTGGATGGCGGTCTATGTATCTTGTTGTAATGCCCAGAGTAAATCTCATAGTGATCCTCTCGACATATCACGTTATCTTTATTCTATCAATTGCCCAACTGTAATTTGTTTACCCAGCATGTGTTATTTTATCTTATGGAGAGACACCACTAGTGAACTGTGGACCCCAGTCCTATTTCCTTTATATTGCTATCACCTGTTTACTTTACTTGCACTGTTTACTTTACTCGCATTCTACTATTATTTTCCACTCGATATGCTCATACCCTTTGTTTCAAGCAAACCGGTGAGATTGAGAACCTCATCGTAAGTTGGGAACAAAGTATTTGGTTGTGTTGTGGGCAGGTTCCACGTTGCTACTGGTTGAAGATGCGCTAACAAGAAATCGTTAATGGCGCCCTTGTTAGAGTGTCACGCAGCTAGTGGGCATCACCTTCAGTTGTATTGGCTTTTTCCTACTGGATTGATAACCTTGGTTTCATAACTGAGGGAAAACTTGCTGCTATATTCATCAAACCTTCTCTTGGGGTTTCCAACTGGCCGGTCATTTACTACACATTCCCACGTCAACTTGGCAACAGAAGTTTTCTGTCGTCGTTGCCGAGATTGAAGAAGAAGCTTCCACATTATCATCACCGCGCCATCAACAAGTTTTCTGGCACCGTTGCTGGGGAAAAAGAAGACTTCTGCAAGGGGAGTTTCGCACGCACATCCTTTACTTTGTTTTAAGTTTTGCTTTACTTTATTTTTACTTGCATCATTTTATCAAAAACACAAAAAAATTAGAATCCTTTGTAGTTGTTTTTACTTGTCTGCTTTTAGTTTTGCTAGAATGGCTACTCCTGAAAACACCAAGTTGTGTGACTTTACTAGCATAAATAATAGTGATTTTATCTGCACTCCTATTGCGCCACCTGCTCCTGCTGCAAATTTTTATGAGATTAAGCCTGCTTTGTTGAACCTTGTTATGAAAGAGCAATTTTCTGGTGCTAGTACTGATGATGCTGCAGCTCATCTCAACAATTTTGTTGAGCTATGTGAGATGCAGAAATATAAGGATGTGGAAAGTGATATTATTAAGCTTAAGTTATTTCCTTTTTCTTTGAGAGGAAAAGCTAAGGATTGGTTCCTGTCTTTGCCTAAAAATAGTATTGATTCATGGGCTAAGTGTAAGGATGCTTTTATTGGTAGATACTATCCTCCTGCTAAGATTATAGCTTTGCGTAGCAATATTATGAAGTTTAGTCAGTTTGATAATGAACATGTTGCTCAAGCTTGGGAAAGAATGAAATCTATGATAAAGAATTGTCCCACTCATCGACTGGCTACTTGGATGATTGTCCAAACTTTTTATGCAGTACTGAATTTTTCTTCAAGGAACCTACTTGATTCAGCTGTTGGAGGCACTTTTATGTCCCTTACCTTGGGCGCCGCAACCAAGCTTCTCAACAATATGATGGTAAATTACTCTGAATGGCACACCGAGAGAGCTCCACAAGGTAAGAAGGTAAATTCTGTTGAGGAGACCTCTTCCTTGAGTGATAAGATTGATGCTATAATGCTTATGCTTTCTAATGATAGGACTCATGTAGATCCTAATAATGTTCCTTTAGCCTCTTTGGTTGCTCAAGAAGAGCATGTTGATGTAAACTTCATTAGAAACAATAATTTTAACAACAATGCTTATAGGAACAATTTTGCTAGTAACAATTATAGGCCGTATCCTTCTACCAATGGTAATGGTTATGGTAACTCTTATGGTAATTCCTCCAACAACACTAGGGTCGCGCCCTCTGAGCTTGAGGTCATGCTCAAGGACTTCATCGGTAAGCAAAATACTTTTAACAAGTCTGTTGAGGAAAAGTTAGGCAAAATTGATATTCTTGCTTCTAAAGTTGATAGCCTTGCTCATGATGTTGAACTTCTGAAATTAAAAGTGTTGCCTAAAGATGTGAAAGATAACAATGTTTTTGCTACTGCTAATGCTATCCAAGTTAGAATTGATGAAAATGTTAGGATGCTAGCAGAATTGCATGCCAGGTGGGAAAGAGAATATGAGATGGCTAGAAAGATGAAGGTATGTACCATTACTACCTCTAATGATGTTATTCCCAATTCTAGAAATCCTCTTACTTTGATTGGTGTAGAGAAAACTCCTACTCCTAGTGTTAAAAAGCCCAAAATAGCTAAAACTTTTTCTCAAAAGAGTGCTGAAATTTTTTGGTGTGTAGGAGATGATAGCTCTATTTCCTTTAATGATTTTGATGTTGATGGCTGCAATATATCTGAAGTTATTTTGTTCTTGCAAAAGCTTGCTTTGACTCCCAATGCTAGTTCTTTAAATGTTGCTTTTACTAAGCATATTACCAATGTTCTTATGAAAATTAGGGATGAAAAGTTGAAGCAAAAAGCTTCTATTCCCAAGAAATTAGAAGATGGTTGGGAACCCATCATTGATATGCATGTTAATGGTTTTGATTGCCATGCTTTATGTGATCTAGGTGCTAGTATTTCTATTATGCCTAGAAAGATTTATGACATGCTTGATTTACCACCGCTTGAAAAGTGTTATTATGATGTTCCTATTGCTGATGTTGCTAACAAAAACCTTTGGGAAGGATTAATGATGTTCTTATTATGGTTAATAATAACCTTGTTGCCGTTGATTTTCTTGTCATGGATGTTGAATGCAATGCTTCATGTCCTATTATTTTGGGAAGACCCTTTCTTCGAACTGTAGGTGCCATCATTGATATGAGGGAAGGCACCATCAAATATCAATTTCCACTCAAGAAAGGTATGGAACACTTCCCTAGAAGGAAGAAGAAATTACTTTTTGACTCTATTCTTAGAGCAAATTATGAGCTTGATGCTTCATCACTTGATATTACTTGATTCGCACTTTCTGCGCCTAGCTCAAAGGCGTTAAAGAAAAGCACTCTTGGGAGATAACCCAATGTTTTTACTTTTAGTTATTTTTCTTTTATTTGAGTCTTGGAAGTTATTACTACTGTAATAACCGCTCCTTATCCTTTTTATTTCGTTTTTGTGCCAAGAGAAGCCTCTAATTTGAGTGAGTTAAGATTTGGGGATGTTGCTGTCCTAAAACAGATTTCGGTGCTGCACCGTAAAAATTCGTGAAAATTCTCTGTATATCTTTTGGACCTGCGATTTCTTCCCCATATGCCCCACGTTATATCCAAACTTTCATTAGTTTAACACTTTTTGATTTGAGCAACAGAAAACCCTCTAAAAATTCGACCTTTGTCAGCTGTTCTGTTTTGACAGATATCTGCCAATATTTGTGTTTGCCGCTTTATCGCTTTCCTTTTGAGTTCTTTTGATCATGGAACTTTTGGGGAAGTTGCTAAAGTAGTATATGCTTTATATGTGGTGGTTTTGAGTTGAAACCTGAAGCAAAAAGGGTTGATTCAATGTTATGCTTACACTAATGTTGCTAATAGATTTGTGTTTAGTTTTGTATGAAGGACGTTTTCAAGTGTAGGGATTGGAGAATGATGAGATGAGTTGAAGAATGGACAAAAGCTCAAGCTTGGGGATGCCCATGTCACCCCAAGAAATATTCAAGAAGTACAAGCGTCAAAGCTTGGGGATGCCCCCGAGGCACCCCTTCTTCATCGGCAAAAATCAGGTCACCTTTCAACACACTATATTTTTATTGCTTCATGCATTATGAATTTTTCTTGGAGCATCAATTGTTTTTGCTTTCAGTTTTCCTTTTGTTTTGTTTGCTGCAATAAATGGTTTAATCACATCATGTTGTTTTAGAGAGAGACTTATTCCGTTTTTCATTGCCAAGAACACTCTAGTTTTCACTCTTATCGTTCAACGAGTGTTCTCTTTTTCTGCTACTGCTTTTAGCTTTTGTTTTTCGCCTTAATTTGTGATCAGATCTTATTATATCTTTATATCAAGGTGTATTTTGACCTCTGGTCCATGTTGGTTTTCATCAAAAGAATTGTTTCAAAAAGGTTGAACCCCAACAAATTTCTTTTGGAGAAGTTGCCTTGCTTGTCATTTGCCAAGAACACTCGTTGAACGATAAGAGTGAAAAAATGGACTTGATCGAGTGTTCTTCTTTTTCTAGAACTGCGTTTAGTTTTCGATTTTTGCCTTGATATGTGTTCAGATCTTGTTATATCTTTTCATCAAGGTGTGTTTTGACCTCTGGTCCATGTTGCTTTTCATCAAAAGAGTTGTTTATAAAAAGTTTGAATGGTGTTGGAAAAGAGAAAAAGCTTTATGCAAAAAAGTGGTATAAGAAGGAGCTTGTGTAGACTGCGGCCTAGGCTTTTGCATGTCGTGCTTGACGTATTTTTGATAGCATGCTTAGTGGTTTTGCTGTAGCATGACTTGTCTCAAATGACTAAGATTGCTTAATGAGCCTTTGAAAAAATCATGCGTTGTTTTAATTATTTGGAAGCATTATTTTGGTTTTCTCCTTCGATGCTTTATTTGGGTTGACTTGGCGCATGCTCACACATGTTAGACTCATACAAAGTCGCCATTGCCTCTATGATCATTTAGTTTTTGACTTTTGATGCCATCTTATGCTTCTTTTAATGTCGCGTTGTCGCTATGCATGATTATGGCCATTATTGCTCTCTTAGTTGGTCGCTCCCAGTCTTTTGCTAGCCTTCATTTTGTACTGAGTATGAGCTCTACTCGTGCATCCAACTCCTAAAAACCAAGTTTTTCCAAAGTGTCCACCATACATACCTATTAGCAATTTGCTATTCCAAAGTACATTTGACTTGCTTTTATCTATCCTTCAAATTAAACTCTTTTTGGTGTTATGCGAAAATTGGTCAGTAAAGCTCTCACGAACCTGGTGGCACACTTTACGTTTCTCATTTTAAAATTTTGACATTGTGGCTCTCTTATGTTGAGTTGTTATGCTTGCAAGTGTAAGTTGGAAATTAGCCCAGCCATGTCGTCATGAGGCAAGCTTTCAACATTGCACTATCTTTCATTTGAGTTGATATCATGATCTTTTGTTTATGGATACTCGCGATGTGAAATAAGTTGGGAATCTTGCGGGATCATGGAGTTTTTATATGTGTTAGGGAAACGCCTGGGCTGCTAATCTAAGCCATGCATAATTCATGGTGGAAATTTACAACATGCCCATAGTGAACATTCGACGACGCATCTCACAATAAAAAGCTATACCAATGGTAAATAAAAGAGATGCTGAGGTGTTCATTGTCTGTTTGTCCTGTCATTTTGATGTGGGCTTGTTCCATGTCATCGGGCACGGAGGTACCCCGTTGGCGGTTCTCGATGATACACATATATTTACAATGACAAGAGCTTGCTTGGGACTCTAAGTCGAGTAGCATGAGGTTTGGGTATTCATATTTCACGGGAAACGAGGTTTTCAACTTATGATTTGTCAAGCATATGCAGCATAAGTGTATTCGCATTAACTTTAACCATTCAAGATGCTTATGATGGGGGCAATGAGAGCTCAAAGCCGGTAAGTACCATAATTTTTGAAGGTTTATAAAACTTGCAATCACTGCTTCCCTCCGCGAAGGGCCTTTCTTTTACTTTTATGTTGAGTCACCACCTTCTACCTTTATGCACCGTTAAGAGAGCATAGTTGTCATTCTGAGTATAATGTGCATTGTCCCAAAGTTTTCATTGATTGATTCATATTGTTGGTTTCACTTGTTCTTAAATTATTTGTATCTAGTCGCCCTCTTAAACTTGAAGGTGTCCTATGCATTTATGTTTTGCTCTCTCATGAAGGACAAGCTGAAAACCATTTGTATGTTTTTCCTTATGATATGAACACACGTTTGACTTTCATTGTTTCATTTTCATGATCTTTCATTTGTGTTCTTTTTCATGTTATAACATGGTTGCTAAGTTTCTTCTATCAAGATTATATCTTTCATGCCCATGTTTTAAGTTCTTTTGATCCCAGCGCACAACGCTTACATATATGATCAAGATTTTGTAGGTGCATGTCACCTCAAAAATTATTTCTTTTGTTATCACTTACCTACTCGAGGATGAGCAGGAGTTAAGCTTGGGGATGCTGATACGTCTCCAACGTATCCATAATTTTTGATGCTCCATGCTTGTTTTTACACCATTTGCTTAGTGTTTCGGTACACTTCGTGGCATTTTTATGCATTTTCAGGAACTAACCTATTAACGAGATGCCACAGTGCCAGTTCCCTATTTTTGCTGTTTTTGTGTTTCAGAAAAGTTACACAGAAAATATTCTCGGAATTGGACGAAACAAAAGCCAGACGTCCAGATATTTACCGAAGCTTCTAGAGAACCGAAGAGGAGATGGAGAGGAGCCACTGGTGGGCCACACCACCAGGGGGTGCGGCCTGGGGCTGGCCCGCGCCCCCCCTATGGTGAGCCCCACTAGGGCCACTTATGACGACGCCCCTTCGCCTATAAAGACCCCCCGACGGGAAAAACCTAAAGGCCCGATCACTTTTCTAGAATACATCGCGATCCGCCGCCGCCGTCGACCCGAAGATCGGGAGGGTCCAGAAGCTCTTCCCGGCACCCTGCCGGAGAGGGGAATCACCACCGGAGGTCTTCTTCATCGCCATGCTTGCCTCCGGCGCGATAAGTGAGTAGTCTACCTTGGACTATGGCTCCACAGCAGTAGCTAGATGGTTGTCTTCTCCACCATGTGCTTCATGTTTATATCTCGTGAGCTGCCTTACATGATCAAGATCACCGTTATGTAATTCTATATGTTGTGTTTGTTGGGATCCGATGAATATTGGTGTTATGATTGAGTTGATGTACTGAATTTTATCTTATGTTATCTCTATGTTGTTTATGATCTTGCATGCTCTCCGTTGTTAGTAGCTATCTTGGCCGAGTAGTTGCTAGTGACTCCAAGAGGGGGTATTTATGCTCGATAGTGGGTTCATGCCTCTATTTAATCTGGGGGAGTGACAGAAACCTCTAAGGTTGTAGATGTGCTATTGCTACTAGGGGGGAAACAACATTCATATGCTCAAGGGCATATGCTTTGTTTACATTACACACTTTGCTTAATGCAGTTATCTGTTGTTCGCAACTTAATACTTGTGGAGTTCTCGGATTGATTCGCCAGAAGTGGATTATTAGTCATAGATGCAGTTGGATGGCGGTCTATGTATCTTGTTGTAATGCCCAGAGTAAATCTCATAGTGATCCTCTCGACATATCATGTTATCTTTATTCTATCAATTGCCCAACTGTAATTTGTTTACCCAGCATGTGTTATTTTATCTTATGGAGAGACACCACTAGTGAACTGTGGACCCCGGTCCTATTTCCTTTATATTGCTATCACCTGTTTACTTTACTCGCATTCTACTATTATTTTCCACTCGATACGCTCATACCCTTTGTTTCAAGCAAACCGGTGAGATTGACAACCTCATCGTAAGTTGGGAATAAAGTATTTGGTTGTGTTGTGTGCAGGTTCCATGTTGCTACTGGTTGAAGACGTACTAACAAAAAATCATTAACGGCGCCCTTGTTAGAGTGTCACGCAGCTAGTGGGCATCACCTTCAGTTGTATTGGCTTTTTCCTACTGGATTGATAACCTTGGTTTCATAACTGAGGGAAAACTTGCTGCTATATTCATCAAACCTTCTCTTGGGGTTTCCAACTGGCCAGTCATTTACTACACATTCCCACGTCAACTTGGCAACAGAAGTTTTCTGTCGCCGTTGCCGAGATTGAAGAAGAAGCTTCCACATTATCATCACCGCGCCATCAGTTGGTAGGACAGAAGATGTCGTGCAAGTTTCTCATTGAGAGCACGTACGACTATATACGGAACACATTCCTATGGTTACTTAGTACTAGGATGCTTTATCTTTATTTATCTGTAATTGCCTATGTCTTGATTATTACATGAATTATCTTATCCATGCAATGCCCGTTTATCCATCCCTATGCCTACAGTATTTAATCCTACTATTTACTATTGATACCATTACTGTCTTTACTTTACTATTGCTGCTACTATTTTACTATTGCCACTACTATAAAACTATTGCTACTGATAAACCGCTGCGAGCAAGTCTGTTTCCAGGTGCAGCTGAATTGACAACTCATCTGTTAAGGCTTATAAATATTCTTTGGCTCCCCTTATGTCGAATCAATAAATTTGGGTTTTACTTCCCTCGAAGACTGTTGCGATCCCCTATACTTGTGGGTCATCAAGACTATTTTCTAGTGCTGTTGCCGAGGAGCATAGCTTTATTTGTAAGTTCACTTGGAATTCATATTGTTTGCTGCAATCCATTCATCATGGGTAAACCTCGTGATGGAAAAGTTCCTATATTGCCATCGACTACAAGAAGAGGTACAACTCTGAACACCTCTGTTGCTCTTGATTCACCATGTGTGATGAGTAAGTTGCTTACACCACCACATGCACATGCTACTATTTCTGCTGAGTTTGAAAATGCTTCTGATAATTTTGATGATGCTTCTACTGTACTTGATGAGAGTGGTTCATTAGTTTCCTTCCTAGATGCTACAATTGCTAGGACTAAACAAATGGGAAACACTGTTACAACTGTTAGTTCACCTGAGTCTAGAGAATGTCCTAGTGATGATATTGAGGAAGCTTATATTGAGCTCAATGATGATTTTATTGATGAATTTCATGCTACTAGTGATGCTGGTGCTATTAGAGATCTTCTTGCAAGACGCGCTGTTAGATATAAGTTGTCTCCTAATGCTAAGTTTGCTACATCGCCTATAGACATTAGAGATAAGGATTATGATTTCTCTTTAGATTTATCTTACATATCTATTGTTGAGAAAGAACCTTTTTGTGGTACTGAAAATGAAAGTGCTATGGGACATATGAATGAGCTCTCTGCTTTGAGTAACTTATTTTCTGATGATATCAAGTTGCGCACTTACTTTGTTGCTAAGATTTTTCCTTTCTCTCTGAAAGATGGAGCTAAAGCTTGGTTTAATGATTTGTCTCCTAGATCTATTGATAGTCCTATCGGTTTGGTTAATGCTTTCTTTCAGAAATATTTTCCTGCTAGTGCTCAACATGCTGCTTTGCAAAAAATCTTTGACTTTGAGCAGGTAAAAGGAGAGAAATTGCCTGAATCATGGGCAAGGTTTTGTTCTTTAATTAGAGCACTGCCTGGACAGCCATTACCTAAAAATGAACTCCTTGATATATTTTATAATGGACTAACTATTGAATCTAGGACATACCTAGATAGTTGTGTTGGTTGTGTTTTTAGGAAAAGAACTCCAGCTGAAGCTGAAGAATTAATGGCTAAAATAAGCCGAAATTATGATGATTAGAATATATCTGACCCAACCCCAGCGCCAACATCGAAGAAGAGAGGAATTCTTGAATTAAATGATGAAGTGATGAGAGAAGCCAAGAAATCTCTTAAGGAGAAGGGTATTAAATCTGAAGATGTGAAGAATCTACCACCTATAGAAGAATTATGTAAGCCAATCCCTCGCTCATCCACTATTGAGGTACACTCTCTCCAACGCTTTGATAATAGAGATATTCCTTACTCTAAACCTCCTTATCAATGCTTAGATGAGTTTGATAATTTTATTGTTAAGCAAGATAACTTTAATAAGAAGGTGCAGAATCATCTGTTGGAGAACTCTAGAGCTATTAATAAGTTGCATGATATTGTGGAGAGAACCTCCAATGATGTTAAGATGCTTGTTAAACATTTTCAAATGGTTCAGACTCAAATTGATCAGCTCACTAAGGTGCAAAAAGATTTGCTAGTTAACACTTCTAGAGAACAACATGCTTGTGAAATAAGCACTAGAAGTGGTGTTTCTACTCAGGATCCTTTATATCCTGAAGGACATCCTAAGAGGATCGAAAAGGATTCTCAACGTGCTGCAGGTAATGGCACTCTTTCCAAGAAAAAGAAGAAGAAGCATAAAACAGTTGCAGAATCTTCTAAAACAGGTAAGGATCCTAATAGCGTTTCTATTTCTGATGCTGAAACTGAAAGCGGTAATGCTTCTGATAAAGAAGAAGTAGAGGAGAAACCAGAAAAGCTTGCTAAGAATGCAAAGTACACCAAGGAGGATTTCATTGCCAATAAACATGGTAGTGAGAGAGAACCTTGGGTGCAAAAACCAATGCCTTTTCTTGGCAAGAAACACAAATCCAAGGAAGAAGAACATTATAGCAGGTTTTGTGAATGGAGGAAAACTTTGTTTTTGCAAATTCCTTTGACTGAAGCTATTAAAATGCCTCCTTATTCAAAGTATATGAATGATATTGTTTCTAACAAAAGAAAGATTCCTAGTGAGGAAATTTCCACTTTGCTTGCTAATTATTCTTTCGATGGTAAGGTTCCAGAGAAGCTTGGAGATCCAGGTATACCAACTATTCCTTGTTCTATTAAAAATAACTATGTTAGAACTGCTTTTTATGATTTGGGAGCCGGAGTTAGTGTCATGCCTTTTTCTCTCTATAAGGGACTTGATCTAGAAAAATTGATATCAACTGATATATCTTTGCAAATGGATGATAAGTCTACTACTATTCCTATTGGTATATGTGAGGATGTTCCTGTTCAAGTGGCTAATCATTGTTTGATTTTAACTGACTTTGTCGTGTTGAAATGCCTGAAGAAGATAATATGTCTATTATTCTTGGGAGACCTTTTCTTAACACTGCAGGTGCTGTTATTGATTGCAACCAAGGGAAAGTAACTTTTAATGTTAATGATAAGGAGAACACGGTTTATTTTCCCAAGAATATTGATAGAAAATATGGTCTAAATTCAATCAAAAATATTGAGACCATTAAAGTTGGAGAAATTTATTGTTCAAGGCTAAAGCCCAGGGAAGAATATGAAATTGTTATGGTTGGGACTATGCATATCAAGGTCAAGGTAACATAATCATTTAGTGAAACACAAAGTTTTGTTTCATAGAAAATTGTCTTGATAACAAGACTTGATCAACCTTGTTAACAAAGCGGTTTTTGAATGAATGAAACTATGTTTTCACCGCATTTACTTTTGTCTACTCATGTTTTCACCTTGTTCACTTTTGTTTCTGCTGTTTAGTTGCATATTAGAGTATCTTAGAGCTGCTGTAGACTTGGCTTGATTTTTTTCCATCGTTCCATCTTTGTTTTCCCAAGTTTTTAATCACTTGACAATTTCTGAAAATCCTCAAAAATAAAGTTTCTTGAAAAATTCTGGAAAATTGTTTTTAAATTTTTACGTCAAAATTTCGGGCAAAGAGGCACCTGGGACACTCCAGGGGGACCCACCATGCCACCACACCACATGGTGGCATGGCCCAGGCCAGGCCAGGCCATGCCATGGCATGGTGTGGGGCCCCCTGGCCCTCCACTTACCTCTGTACCAGCCACTTCACTCTCTCTCCTAAAAAATCTCCACTCCATTGTTCAAACCCGTGTTCTTGCTCACGATTTTCGATCTCCTTGCTCAACCCATCTTTGCTGCTGAGATTTGGAGCATTTGTTCTCCGGTATGTGACTCCTTCGATTGTCCAAGTAGAATTTTGTTTTGTGGAGTATTTCTTGATTATTTTAGCATTGTAGGTGACAGGTTAAATGAGTTTGCATGCTTGTTCTATTGCTTAGATAAGTTATTTTGATGCATGTTAGCCCTCTTGCAACTCCCTATAGTAGTTGATACGTCTCCAACGTATCTATAATTTTTGATGCTCCATGCTTGTTTTTACACCATTTGCCTTCTGTTTCGTTACACTTCGTGGCGTTTTTATGCGATTTCTAGAACTAACCTATTGACAAGATGCCACAGTGCCAGTTTCCTGTTTTCTGCTGTTTTTCTGTTTCAGAAGTGATACACAGGAAATATTCTCGGAATTGGACGAAACAAGTTCCTGAAGTCTTATTTTACCCGGAAGCTTCCAGAGATCCGAAGGAGAGTAGGAGAGGGGCCACCAGGCCCCCTCACACATGGCTCGCGCGGCCAGGGGTCTGGCCGCGCCGCCATAGCGTGAGGGCCCCTGGCCCCACTCCTGACGATGCCCCTTTGCCTATATAAAGCCTCGGGACGGAAAACCCTAAAGGATTCGGCAATTTTCCAGAAAGAGTTCCGCAGCTCTGCCGCCATCGTCGACGAATTTTGGGGGACAGAAGTCTTTGTTCCAGCACCCTGCCGGGACGGGGAAGTGCCCTCGGAGCCATCTCCATCGATCTCCATCGCCGTCTCCGCCGTCTCCATCGACCTCACCGCCATCTCCATCAACCTTGTTGTCTCCTATGATGAGGAGGGAGTAGTTCATCCCCGGGGCTGAGGGCTCTACCGGTAGCTATGTGGTTCACCTCTCTCTCCCATGATGTGATCTTTATGTGATTGTGAGCTTTGTATCATGTTGAACAAGTAGATGTTATTATTCATATATTATGTGTACTCTAGTGGTGTTATTAAAGTAATCTATTCCTCCTGCCATGGTGTAATGGTGACAGTGCGTGCATCATGGTGGGACTTGGTTTAGGCTATGATTGTGATCTCTTGTGGATTATGAGAGTAATTATTACTATGATAGTATTGAAGTGATCTATTCCTCCTTTCATGGTGTAATGTTGACAGTGTGTGCACTGTGTTAGTACTTGGTTTAAGTTGCAATAATATCTATCTTGAGTTGTGCTTTGATTTGGATATCTCTATGAGTGGTGTTTGTCAAGTACTTGATGAACTTTAAGGGGTGCTTCTGTAGCCACTACACAATGATTAGTGTTATTCAATAGGAGAGCAATTCAGAGTACCATAGTGGAGAGAAGTTGTTTATTTGTTCAAATATGTTATATCTGTTGGGAGTGTGTCCACTAGTGAAAGTATGATCCCTAGGCCTTGTTTCCAAGCATTGCACACCGTTTACTTGCTGTTTTGTTACATGTTTGCTCGCAGCGATATTTATTTCAAATCACATTTGCTACTTATAATCATCACTACTACTTGTATTTCACTATCTCTTCGCCGAACTAGTGCACCTATACATCTGACAAGTGTATTGGGTGTGTTGGGGACACAAGAGACTTTCTGTATCGTAATTGCAGGGTTGCTTGAGAGGGATAGCTTTGACCTCTTCCTCCCTGAGTTCGATAAACCTTGGGTGATCCACTTAAGGGAAACTTGCTGCTGTTCTACAAACCTCTGCACTTGGAGGCCCAACAAGTGTCTACAAGAATAGAAGTGCGTAGACATCAAGCTCTTTTCTGGCGCCGTTGCCGGGGAGGTAAGGTAAAAGGTACTCGCATCCTCCTGTGTGAGTGCTCAGAGTTATTTCCTTTAGATTCTGCAATTACATCTTTTTGTTTCTTGTTTTTATTTTCACTAGTTAGGCTTAATGGAAAACAAAGAGTTCGGTAGTCTTTTTCCTGAGTTTAGATATGAAGTGTTTGAAGAGAAAGTTGAAAAACCTTTGGAGCTTAATTTGCATGCTAATAGTGTTGTTAGTATGAATGTTTCGAACACTGTTATTACTAATGCTATAGAAAAGTCTAAGCTTGGGGAAGCTGGTTTTGTTAAGCATGATATTTTTAGTTCCCCAACTTTAGTGGAGAAAATTTGCTCTGATGATATTTTATCTCCCATATGTGATGTTCCTTCTTATGATGATATGTTTGAGGAATATGCTTTGCGAAATAGTTGCTCTCTAGCTTGTGATGATACTAAACCTCTAGTTTATGATGGTTATGATGATGAGTATAATGTTTTCAATTCACCTACTTTTGAGGAGAAAAATAGTTATGATTATAATATGCCTCCTGTCTTTGATGATTATGGTGATGATAATAATTATTCTATTGATTCTGCTCCTACTACTATTGTTCATGTGGGGAGTATTAATCCTTTTATGCATGTGGCTCATGATAGGGATGCTTTATGTGATAGTTATATTGTTAATTCTATTCATGATGCTACTGAAAGTTATTATGAGAGAGGGAAACATGTTTTGATGGATCTCAACAATATTGAGTTTCCCCTCTTTATGTTGCAATTCTTGAAGTTGTACTTGTTTTGCCTTCCTATGCTTTTTGCTTTGCGCTTTCATGACTTGTCTCTTTACAAGACTATTTTTTCATAGGAAGTGGTTTAGATTTAAATGTGTTCCATACTTGCTTTTTGATGCTCTCTATTGCTTTAAATTCCTATATGGCGCCTTTGCCTCAAGCGCGCCCACATGAGCATCTTTGCAAATTTCTGCGCCTAGCTCAAAGGCGTTAAAGAAAAGCACTCTTGGTAGATAACCCAATGTTTTTACTTTCAGTACTTTTTCTTTTATTTGAGTCTTGGAAGTTATTACTACTGTAATGACCGCTCCTTATCCTTTTTATTTTATTGTTGTGCCAAGAGAAGCCTCTAATTTGAGTGAGGTAAAGATTTGGGGATGTTGCTGTCCTGAAACAGTTTTTGGTGCTGCGCCGTAAAAATTCGTAACAATTCTCTGTATATCTTTTGGACCTGCCATTTCTTGTGCATATGCCCCAGGTTATATCCAAACTTTCATTAGTTGAACACTTTTTTATTTGAGCTACAGAATACCCCTCAAAAATTCGGCCTTTGTCAGCTGTTCTGTTTTGACAGATTTCTGCCACTATTTGTGTTTGCCGCTTTATCGCTTTCTTTTTGAGTTCTTTTGATCACAGAACTTTTGGGGAAGTTGCTACAGTAGTATATGCTTAATAGGTGGTGGTTTTGGGTTGAAACCTGAAGCAAAAAGGGTTGATTCTATGTTATGCTTACACTAATGTTGCTAATAGATTGGTGTTTAGTTTTGTATGAAGGAAGTTTTCAAGTGTAGGGATCGGAGAGTGATGAGATGAGTTGAAGAACGGAAAAAAGCTCAAGCTTGGGGATGCCCATGCATCACCCCAAGAAATATCCAAGAAGTATAAGCGTCAAAGCTTGGGGATGCCCCCGAGGCACCCCTTCTTCATCGGCAAAAATCAGGTCACCTTTCAAGACACTATATTTTTATTACTTCATGCACTATGCATTTTTCTTGGAGCGTCAGTTGTTTTTGTTTTCAGTATTAGTTTAGTTTAGTTTGCTGCAATAAATGGTTAGATCACATCATGTTTCTTTTGGAGGAGATGAACTCGTTTTTCATTTGCCAAGAACACTCTGTTTTTCACTCTTATCGTTTCAATGAGTGTTCTCTTTTTCTGCTACTGCTTTTGGTTTTCGTTTTCACCTTGATTTGCATTCAGATCTTCTTATATTTATTTGTCAAGGTGTATTTTTGCCTCTGGACCATGTTGGTTTTCCTCAAAAGAGTTGGATTAAAAAAGTTTGAATGGTGTTGGAAAAGAGAAAAAGTTTTATGCAAAAAAGTGGTACAAGAAGGAGCTTGTGTAGACTGCGGCTTAGGCTTTTGCATGTCGTGCTTGATGTATTTTTGATAGTATGCTTAGTGGTTTTGCTGTAGCATTACTTGTCTCAAATAACTGAGATTGCTTAATGAGCCTTTGAAAAAAATCATGCATTGTTTTTATTGTATGGAAGCATTATTTTGGTTTTCTCCTTGATGCTTTATTTGGGTTGACTTGGCACATGCTTACACCATGTTGACTACAAAAATAAGTCACCTATAGCCTCTATGATCATTTTATTTTTAACTTTTGATGCCATCTTATGCTTCTTTTAATGTCGCTTTGTCGCTTTGCATGATTATGGCCATTATTGCTCTCTTAGTTGGTCGCTCCCAGTCTTTTGCTAGCCCTCATTTTGTACTGAGTATGAGCTCTACTCGTGCATCCAACTCCCAAAAACCAAGTTTGCCATTGTGTCCACTAAAAATTCCTATGCATGGTATTTGTAAGCCATTCCAAGTAAATTTTCATGTGCTACCTTTCAAAAACCTTCAAAACACTTCTCGTTTTGTGACACTGTTTTCAGCTCATGGGGACGTAGTGGTCGGATTTGCTATCTTCCATATTGCTTATTCCAAAAAGAAAAAAAAGAAAAAAGAAAGAAAAAAGGCACTCCTCCATGGAATGTGAATGTTGGTGGGCACCCGATGGAATCGGTTAGCCATGGTTTGAGAAAGGAAAAAAGGTGGGGAGGAGTGCCAAGCTTTATAAAAGAGCACAAAAGTGCCAATCTCTCTCTCAAAAACTTGCTTCATTTTTGTATGGAAGATAGTAAGAACCCCATTGCCAGTCGTTGACAAAGACAACCACCTCTCAAAACCAATTTTTATCTCTCTGTTTTACAAATGAAAAGCTCTAGCACATGTTTAATCACTGATTCCCTCTGCGAAGGGCCTTTCTTTTACTTTTATGTTGAGTCACCACCTTATATCTTTATGCACCATTAAGAGAGCATAGTTGTCATTCTTAGTATAATGTGCATTGTCCCAAAGTTTTCATTGATTGATTCATATTGTTGGTTTCACTTGTTCTCAAATTATTTGTATCTAGTCGCCCTCTTAAACTTGAAGGTGTCCTATGCATTTATGTTTTGCTCTCCATGAAGGACAAGCTGAAAACCATTTGTATGTTTTTCCTTATGATTTGAACACACGTTTGACTTTCATTGTTTCATTTTCATGATCTTTTGTTTGTGTTCATTTGCATGTTTATAACATGGTTGCTAAGTTTCTATTATCAAGATTATGTCTTTCATGCCCATGTTTTAAGTTCTTATGATCCCAGCTCTCAATGCTTTACATATATGATCAAGATTGTGTAGGTGCATGTCACCTCAAAAATTATTTCTTTTGTTATCACTTACCTACTCGAGGACAAGCAGGAGTTAAGCTTGGGGATGCTTGATACGTCTCCAACGTATCTATAATTTTTGATGCTCCATGCTTGTTTTTACACCATTTGCCTTGTGTTTCGTTACACTTCGTGGCGTTTTTATGTGATTTCTAGAACTAACCTATTGACAAGATGCCACAGTGCCAGTTTCCTGTTTTCTGCTGTTTTTCTGTTTCAGAAGTGATACACAGGAAATATTCTCGGAATTGGACGAAACAAGTTCCTGAAGTCTTATTTTACCCGGAAGCTTCCAGAGATCCGAAGAAGAGTAGGAGAGGGGCCACCAGGCCCCCTCACACGTGGCTCGCGCGGCCAGGGGTCTGGCCGCGCCGCCATAGCGTGAGGGCCCCTGGCCCCACTCCTGACGATGCCCCTTCGCCTATATAAAGCCTCGGGACGGAAAACCCTAAAGGATTCGGCAATTTTCCAGAAAGAGTTCCGCAGCTCCGCCGCCATCGTCGACGAATTTCGGGGGACAGAAGTCTTTGTTCCGGCACTCTGCCGGGATGGGGAAGTGCCCCCGGAGCCATCTCCATCGATCTCCATCGCCGTCTCCGCCGTCTCCATCGACCTCACCGCCATCTCCATCAACCTTGCTGTCTCCTATGATGAGGAGGGAGTAGTTCATCCCCGGGGCTGAGGGCTCTACCGGTAGCTATGTGGTTCACCTCTCTCTCCCATGATGTGATCTTTATGTGATTGTGAGCTTTGTATCATGTTGAACAAGTAGATGTTATTATTCAGATATTATGTGTACTCTAGTGGTGTTATTAAAGTAATCTATTCCTCCTGCCATGGTGTAACGGTGACAGTGCGTGCATCGTGGTGGTACTTGGTTTAGGCTATGATTGTGATCTCTTGTGGATTATGAGAGTAATTATTACTATGATAGTATTGAAGTGATCTATTCCTCCTTTCATGGTGTAATATTGACAGTGTGTGCACCGTGTTAGTACTTGGTTTAAGTTGCAATAATATCTATCTTGAGTTGTGCTTTGATTTGGATATCTCTATGAGTGGTGTTTGTCAAGTACTTGATGAACTTTAAGGGGTGCTTCTGTAGCCACTACACAATGATTAGTGTTATTCAATAGGAGAGCAATTCAGAGTACCATAGTGGAGAGAAGTTGTTTATTTGTTCAATTATGTTATATTTGTTGGGAGTGTGTCCACTAGTGAAAGTATGATCCCTAGGCCTTGTTTCCAAGCATTGCACACCGTTTACTTGCTGTTTTGTTACATGTTTGCTCGCAGCGATATTTATTTCAAATCACATTTGCTACTTATAATCATCACTACTACTTGTATTTCACTATTTCTTCGCCGAACTAGTGCACCTATACATCTGACAAGTGTATTGGGTGTGTTGGGGACACAAGAGACTTTCTGTATCGTAATTGCAGGGTTGCTTGAGAGGGATAGCTTTGACCTCTTCCTCCCTGAGTTCGATAAACCTTGGGTGATCCACTTAAGGGAAACTTGCTGCTGTTCTACAAACCTCTGCACTTGGAGGCCCAACAAGTGTCTACAAGAATAGAAGTGCGTAGACATCAGTAGTCTCCTTCATTTGTTTGTCTCAAAATCATTTTTTATGAGGTTTGCTTAAAAATTTCAGAAGAGGGAAATGGATAATCACACTTATGGAGAAGTCTTTGAGAGAGAAGCACCAAGGTCATCAAGGCCTTCAAGATCAACTACTCAATTCAGGACATCCTACAATGAAGATCTTATGTCACCGAGCATTGGTGATGAGGGGGATGATGGAGATGCACATCCATCAACTTTCCCTTGTACTAACTTTTTGAGAGATGCAGGGATCCTTGAATATTTCTTACTCCTAGTCGACAGGGTTGGTTTGACTACATACATGCTTGATGAGAGTGACCAATATGCTACTCTCACAAAGATTTTTGTTGAGAGCTTTAAATTTTCTAACTCTACCTTCAAGCCATCTATCGCATTTAAAATATATGATAAGTCTATCACCATGTCTTTGGAAAGATTTTGCAGCATCTTAGATATTGCCATGTTTGGGACAGCAAAGAAGATTCAGAACCGACCAGCTGATTTGCTAGAGCTTTATCGAGGGGTAACCAATGATGATGACCGCACAGCCCAGCGTGGCAAGATAAGGAACATTCAACTCCCAGCTATTAGATACTTTGCTTACTATCTTGCCACTAGTATTCTTGGTAGGGAGAACACTAGTAATATTTCTAACTATCATTTAGCTTTTCTAGCTACTGCGCTTGACGTTAGTAGGAAGTACAACCTCGGTGCTCTCATTGCTCGTCGCTTAGCTGCTAGGGGACCCATTTATGGAGGCATTATTGCTGCGTGCATTGTTGCTGCTTTGGGCCTCTCCATTGCTCCTAATGATACATTGTTAGTCCCACAGAGACTTGATCTTGCTACTACGCAGATCCATCATTTTGTTACTGCTAATTCTTGTGCAGGAAGTCTAGTTTACAGAATGCTATTTACTGACGGAGATGAAAGGGAAGTTCCCTTGCCGTAGACCAGTTTGTTCAGTATTTGCAGGGGACCTTGGTCGCTCGAAGGAGGAGTTGGACGAGCAGCTTAGGTTGCTTGGCTTCCACATGTAGCAGGGCATCGAGAACCAGGAGGAGGAGGCGCCCGCTGATTATTACACTGTGTACCATAGCAGGGCGCCCTCGAGCTCATATCAGGACGAAGGTACTTCTTCGTCATATTTTGGAGATGCCACTTCTTGGCCGCGTTGGGATTGATCTCCACTTAGGCAAAAGCCTAAGCTTGCGGGTTGGTATGTCGACAACTCACTCATCTATACATCATATTATGTCGGTACTTTGTATATCCAAGTTTCGCTTTCTTCCTTTTTCTTTGTTGTTCTTGTTTTATTCCTGCTTTCCAAAACACAAAAAGACCAAAAATATTTTTGTTATTTCTCTTTGTTTGCTTCTTTAGTTTTCTAGTGTTGGTTTGCTTTATCTTCAAGTTTCGGTTTGTTATTCGAAAAATCCAAAAATATTTTGCTTTGTTTGTTGTTTCCTTCTGTTCTTGTTTTAAATTTGAAAACCCAAAAATATTTGTTGTTCTTTTCCGGTTTTGTAAAGTTTGTTGCAGAGTTCATTGGCCTCCGTGACTCCATTGGAGCTTGGTTGTCACTTTATATTATTCAAGCCACACAATTGAAAGGCAATAATGATGACATATGACATTTCGAGATGTGGTGAGAGGCTGGTATGAATTCTATTTGTTTTCATTTTTGTACATATAATCATTTATATAGACGTGCTTAGTTTGTTCGTGTAAGGTGTATGTTATTTAATGGATGCTTAGTAGCTCTTGCTCTCATATGATTAGTTCCAATTTACTAATAGTTTGTAGCATGTTATGTAGATGTTTGCTTGAATTGTTCTATTCATAAAACGGTATGACATTGTGGTATCCTCCTCTGAATGTTTCATTTGAATCGACTTGGCACATGCTCAAGCATGCATATGACTGAATAAAAATCAATTAAGCCTTGATGATTTACCTTGCCTCAGAGTTCTTGTATCATTTTTATGCCTATATTAATTTTGTTTTGTTGCAAGCATGATTATGACAGTTACTGCTCTCTTGATTGTCGCTTCCCAGTCTTTTGCTAGCCTTCACCTGTACTGAGAGGGAATACTTCTCGTGCATCCAACTCCTGAAAAACAAGTTATTCCAAAGAGTCCACTATAAATTCCTATGCATGGTATTTCAAACCATTCCAAGTAAATTTTCATGTGCTACCTTTCAAAACCTTCAAATACTTCTCATTTTGTGACACTGTTTTTAGCTCATGAGGACGTAGTGGTCGGATTTGCTATCTTCCATATTGAATTAAGTACCCCTCGACTTGCATGCTTCAGCTGATCATCATTAATTTTGCAAGAGAGCTGGTCAGACCATTGTAACCTTAAAAAAAGAAAAAGGCACTCCTCCATGGTATGTGAAAGTTGGTGGGCACCCGATGGAATCGGTTAGCCATGGTTTGTGAAAGGAAAAGTGGAGAAGAGTGCCAAATTTTATAAAAGAGCACAAATGTGCCAATTTTTCAAAGAACTCGGATCCGCTCTCAACTTGTTTAGTATGGAAGATAGCAAGAACCCCATTGCCAGTCGTTGACAAGAACTCGTTGACAAGAACAACCACCTCTCAAAACAATTTTTATCTTTGTTTTACAAATGAAAAGCTCTAGCAGATGTTAAATCCCTGCTTCCCTCTGCAAAGGGCCTTTCTTTTACTTTATGTTGATTCTTCATCTTCTAAATTTAAGCACCTTCTTGAGAGTATGGCTATCGTTCTTAGTGCAATGTGCTTGTCCCAGAACACGGTTAATTGTGGTATAACTTTGATGCTTGTATCTTTGATATTTCTACTTCTAGTCTTCTCTTGAACTTCAGAGGTGCCTTAGCATTTATGTTTTGCTCCACAAATAAAGGCAAGCGAGATACCACTTTTTCATATCTTATTATGAGCATTACAATCCTGTAACTTCTTATGTTTCATGTTGCTTGTTATTAGTGTGTTGGTACTTCTTCATAGCTTGCATGACTATGAGATAACATTAGTTGCATACTTCCTATTATGAATTGCTTAAGTACTTGATCATATAGTGAGGATATATAGATCTTATGAAGCAAATATGTTCCTGAAAGTTTCTTTTATCGCACTCAGTTGTTAACTGAATTGCTTGAGGACAAGCAATAAGCTAAGCTTGGGGGGAGTTGATACGTCCAAAATGTATCTACTTTCCAGAACCCTTTTGTTATTGTTTCTCTTCTAATTTGTGTGTTTTGAAAACATCTAACATGGACTAATGTTGTTTTCAGCAGAATTGCCTGGTGTCTTGTTTTTGTGCAGAAATCCAACTTTCAGGAAAAATCCCGCAAAATACTGGAAAATTCCTATTTTACCAGAAGACATACGGAGCCAGAATACGAGACAGAGGGGGGCCACGAGGGGCTCACACCCCCTGGTGGTGCGAGCCAGGCCACGCCACGCCAGGGGGTGGTGAGGCCGCCTCGGCCATCGCCTTGACCCCTCCTTTCGCCTACATATACCTTCTGACCTGGAAGGATCGGGGGTTCGGCATTTTTCCCAGATAGAGTTCCGCTGCGCCGCCACCACCAGAAACCACGATTCGGAACCAGAAAATCCGTTCTGGCACCCTGCCGGGGCGGGGATTTGGAGGAGATCATCGCTATCATCATCACCAACGCCTCTCCATCAACCATCTATGATTCCCCCATCCATGTGTGAGTAATTCCCGCTGTAGGCAAAGGGGATGGTAGGGATTGGATGAGATCATTCATGTAATTGCTATGAGATTGTTAGGGCATGGTGCCTAGTATCCATTGTTAGTGCTTTTGAGATTGTTGCAACTTGTTGTGCTTAATGCTTGTCACTTTGGGCTCGAGTGCCATGATCTCAGATCTGAACTTGTTATTGTTTCATGATGATAATTGTTGTTTTTTTATCTTACCTGCAAGTTGTATACACATATCATTTTCTGGAACCCGAGGCCCCAAAGTGACAATAATTGGGATAACCGGAGGGGGTGGCTGTGATGTGAGGATCACATGTGTTCACGAAGTGTTAATGCTTTGCTCTGGTACTCTATTAAAAGGAGTACCTTAATTACCAGTAGTTTCCCTTGAGGCCCCGCTGCAAACGGGCTGGTAGGACAGAAGATGTCGTGCAAGTTTCTCATTGCGAGCACGTACGACTATATACGGAACACATGCCTATGGTTACTTAGTACTAGGATGCTTTATCTTTCTTTATCTGCAATTGCCCATGTCTTGATTATTATATGAATTATCTTATCCATGCAACGCCCGTTCATCCATCCCTATGCCTACAGTATTTAATCCTACTGTTTACTATTGATACCATTACTGTCTTTACTTTACTATTGCTACTACTATTTTACTATTGCCACTACTATAAAACTGTTGCTACTGATAAACCGCTGTGAGCGGTGCAGCTGAATTGACAACTCATCTGTTAAGGCTTATAAATATTCATTGGCTCCCCTTGTGTCAAATCAATAAATTTGGGTTTTACTTCCCTTGAAGACTGTTGCGATCCCCTATACTTGTGGGTCATCAAGAGCTTGTATTGAAGGAAAGATGCATGAACTTCCACACCCTAGCAAGATGATCATTTCTTCTAAGAGGGTCTTAGAGCTCCTTCACATGGACCTCTTTGGCCCTCCAACTCATGCAAGTCTAGGAGGAAAGAAGTATTGTTTGGTGATTGTTGATGACTACTCAAGATATACATGGGTCTACTTCTTCAAGCACAAATACGAGACCCAACAAACCGTCAAAGACTTCACCAATGAAGTTCAACGTCAATATGGCCAAGATATATTGATGATTCGAAGTGACAATGGCACAGAGTTCAAGAACTACACATTGAGTGACTTCTTAAGTGATGAAGGGATACGTCATCAATACTCGTCTCCCTACACTCCACAACAAAATGGTGTAGCCGAGCGAAAGAACCGGACTTTGATGGACATGGCTAGGACAATATTAGCGGAGTTTAAGTCTCCGTATAACTTTTGGGCCGAAGCTATCAATACCGCATGTCATGCAACTAACCGGTTATATCTCCGCAAGGGCTTGAACAAGACTTTGTACGAGATCCTCATCGGCAACAAGCCTAATATCAAGTATTTTCGGGTATTTGGTTGTAAGTGCTTCTATTTTAAAAAGGGTGTACATTTGACCAACTTTGACTCTAAAGCTCTTGAGGGTATCTTTGTTGGTTATGCCGCCAAATCTCATGCTTCTAGAATCTTTGACAAAGAGTCCGCTCGTGTTGTTGAAGTTTCCAACGTGAGATTCGATGAGAATGACGGCTCCCGTGTGGAGCAAAGTGGTGTTTGTGATGTAGGTGACGAAATACCTCCTCGAGCCATCAGAAGAATGGGTGTGGGATATCTCATACCCATTGAGGAACACCTTTTGGCGAATGAGAAGGACTATGCTCTACTCAAGTGGAGCCTTCACCTTCACAAGCTCCACAAGTTTCACAAGGGTCCGATTGATGCTAACCAAAGACAAGCTCTAGACCCTCACCCAAGCGAGCAAGGCCAAGATCAATACCAAGTGGATGGTGGTGAGTCTTCACCAACGGTAGATCAAGGCCAAGCTCAAGATGATGGGCATGCTCATGTTGATGAACAAGCTCAAGTTGAAGGTCAAGGCGAGGACCAAAATAGTGGTGATGACCAAGTAGTTTCTCAAGAGACTTTTGAAGAAGCTCAAGCTTGCCGTGCAAGGAAAGTGGAAGATGTTCTCCGCAAGGGGAGTCATACCATGGATAGTGTGATTGGAAGTGTGAGGAAAGGGGTTTCCACAAGGAGACAATTGGCCAACTTTAGTAGCCATCATGCCTTCATCTCTTGTGTAGAACCCCAAAAGGTTTTTGAGGCACTTGAAGACCCGGATTGCGTGGAAGCTATGCACGAAGAACTCAACAACTTCAAGCGCAACAAAGTTTGGTCATTAGTGGAGAAGCCCAAAGATTGCCGCAATGCCATTGGAACCAAATGGGTGTTCAAGAACAAACAAGACGCAAATGGGATTGTTGTGAGAAACAAGGCTCGCTTGGTTGCTCAAGGATACTCTCAAGTTGAAGGCATTGACTATGGGGAGACCTACGCTCTCGTGGCTCGCCTCGAGTCAATCCGTATCCTCCTTGCTTATGCTTCTCACCATAATTTTGAGTTGCAACAAATGGATGTGAAGAGTGTTTTCTCAATGGTCCTCTACATGAATTAGTATATGTAAAGCAAACCCTAGGCTTTGAGGACCCTCATTTCCCAAACCATGTCTACAAACTCGATAAGGCGCTCTATGGCCTTAAACAAGCCCCACGTGCATGGTATGAGCATCTTAAAGAGTTACTAGTAGACCGTGGGTTTGAAATAGGGCTCATTGACCTAACTCTTTTTACTAAGAAGGTCAATGGGGAGCTTTTCATATGCCAAATTTATGTAGATGACATCATTTTTTGCTCTTCTAACAAAATCTTCAATGCTGAATTTGCAAAGCTAATGACCGACAAATTCGAGATGTCAATGATGGGGGAGTTGAAATTCTTTCTTGGCTTTGAAGTTAGGAAATTGAGAGGAGGGACCTTCATCAATCAAGCCAAGTACATCATGCTCAAGAAATTCAACATGGACTCTGGAGTTAATGGAGCCAAAACTCCCATGCATACTAAGGTTACTCTTGAACTCAATCCCAATGGTAAAGAAGTGGATCAAAAGCTTTACCACTATATGATTGTCTCATTGCTTTATCTTTGCGCATCTAGACCCGATATCATTCTTAGTGTGGGAATGTTTGCACGATACAAAGCCGCTCCAAAGGAAAGCCATTTGATGGTTGTCAAAAGAATCTTTCGATATTTAATTCATACCCCAACTATTGGCCTTTGGTACCCGAAGGGATCAAGCTTCGAGCTTATTGGGTACTCAGATTCCGATTGGGCGGGAGACAAAGTGGATAGGAAATCAACTTCCGGGGCTTGCCAATTTCTTGGTAGGTCCTTCGTTAGTTGGTCTTCCAAGAAGCAAAACTGCGTGTCTCTCTCCACCGCTGAAGCCGAGTACGTGTCGGTCGCGAGTTGTTGTGCTCAACTCCTTTGGATGCAGCAAACGTTGAAGGACTATGGAATTCATTGTGACAAGGTTCCACTCTTGTGTGACAATGAGAGTGCCATCAAGATTGCTCATAATCCGGTTCAACACAACAAGATGAAGCACATTGAGATCCAGCATCACTTCATCCGGGACCACGTCAATAGAAGTGATATTAACCTATCTTATGTAGGTACAAATGATCAACTCTCCGACATCTTCACGAAGCCACTTGATGAAGCAAGATTCCGAGGTTGAGTCATGAGTTGAATATCATTGACTCTTGCAATATGGCTTGATAGTGTGCACTCATTCCCATACTATAGCGCGTGTTCTAATCTAGATGTGGGCATGGAGATAGGGGAGTGCGGTCCTAAGTAATTGGGCTATCCCTCCCCTCATAATGCCGATAGTAACAAAATCATTCTCTTGATATCATTTTGTGATATGTGAGCTTCAATGATGAGTATTGGTTATGGACCCAAGATATATCTTCGTGGTTCAATGCCATTACACTCATACATGGCGGCCTCGGCCACTGACCTCTTCCTTGAAGAGCTTATTCATTGCAAATTTTATTTGAGTTTATTTGGACTCTTTTCTTCCTTGTGTTGTTTGTGATATGGGAAGGCACTTGTGTTGGTTTTTTACCGATTTTTCTTGACTCTTGCAACATCAAGTGCCGAGAACCACTCCGTGTTTGCTCTCTATCCTAAGCCCTCCTATCTCAAAACCTCTATTCTATGCACACAAGTTCAAATTTTCATCAAAAAAGGAATTATATTTTATTGAAAATGTCAAGTTTTGGCCCTCGGGTGTTCCAGGCCAGAATATCCGCCCCCCTGGGCGGAATATCCGGGCCGGCCGGATTATCCGGGTCAAATTAGACCGGATTATCCGGCCTGCATGGCGACGGCATATATAAGGTCGGGGTAGGGCTACCCGGTCGGGCAGTTCCTTTTCCCCCTGATCTGGTTTCTCTCTCCTGCCGCCGCCATCTCCTCTCCCTCTCCGCCGGTGGTGCTCCGGCCGTCCCCAAGGCCGGCCTTCACAGGAATTTGGTCTCCTCCTCCTCAGGAAGCTTCTCCTCCAAGCCATTTTTGTGATGGATGCGGGTAAAGCTCATATTTCCTTACCCTAGGATGTGGTGTAGTATGAACTTTATTTCGAAATTTCTTCGAGATTGGCTTCCTCTGAGTAGTTCCTTGTTGCCTTGAATCAATTTGTATGGTATACCTTCTCTCGATCTACCAAATCTGAGACCTACAGCAGGTTTTGAGAAAAATTTCGAGGGGGGGGGAGCGGATTATCCGCCCCCTGGCCGGATAATCCGGCCTAAAACTTTGTTTCTCTTTTCTCTAACTACTGTCTCTAATATGATTCATCTTGAGAAGTCTTCTTCGTACAACCTGATTCTTGCTCCCTTTTCAGTAACTTGTGTGCATATGCTTATCCCCATGCTATCCTTGCTTCTCTCTCACAGGTGGTAGTAGTCATGTTTCGGGTTTACCAAAGCGCAAGCATCGGTTTATTCTGAATGAAGAAGGAGTACTTGTTGATGATCTTGCGATCCGTCAGCATAAGAGGCTGGCTGCAAAGAAAGCTGAGAAGGAAAAGTTAGCAAAAGCTCAAGCTCGCCGCAAAGGGAAAGCAACAAGACCCAACTACAAGACCATGCCTGAGCCTGACTACATTCTTGTGCGGCGCAATGATTGGTATGCCACACCCCGTGATGAAGAGCTTGAGGACCGTGGTTTTTGGTGTGAAGAGCAGTGGTTCATCTTCCATGATATCTATGAGAGTCTGAAGAACCCAACCCGTCCCATGCATGCTATTGATCTTCCACACCTTCGCAGTGAGACCTACTTTGATGATGACGTTTCTGTGATTGAGAAGTTAGGTTTGACTGAACTAGCTATTCTGAAGTGCAACTTTAATCTTCACCTCATCATGCAGTTCTATGCCACTCTAGTGATCATGCCCAATGTGCAGAAGACAATTAAATGGATGTCTGGACAGAATTTATGTGAAGCGGATTTCTCTGATTTTGCCTGTCTCTTGGGTTATGCTTTTGATGGGGACAATCCAGTGGGTCACCGTGTTCACTCTCCGGGTACAAAGCCTGACAAGGATAAGCTCTATGATCTCTATGAATCCACTGGTGTCGTTGGCTTTCTCAATGGTTTGCTTCCACTCTATGATCAGCTTGTTTGCATCTTCAGAGAGAACATTGCCCCTAGTGGCGGTAACAATGATGCCATCCACTCCTCTCTTGTCGACCTTCTTTTCCTTGCCCATGAGTGTGCTACTTCTAGCGACCCGGATGAGGATTTCACTTTAGATGTGATGGACTTTATCTATCATGAGATTAAGGATGCCATAATTCAGAGGAACACGCTTCCATATGCTCCTTACATGATGCTCCTCATCAAGCATTGCCTTCAGGAGTATGATCTTAGTGATGATTGCATGGTGCACTCAGTCAATAAGCACTACATCAAGAAGAAGAAGCCGTCTGCCCCTTCCACTGCTTATCCTAGTACCTTCATGGCCGATGCTTGGTCAAGTGCTCCTACTCGTACTCAGAGAGCTGCTGCTACTGCCATGACTTGAGAAGTCAAGAAGCTCAGTTGGTTTGAGAGGAATGTCCTTTGCATGAAGGTTGAGATCCACCACGAGAACTATCAGGACTACGTTGAGAGGAAGATGATTCAGGACACTCAGCAGCAGATTTTGCACCGTCTTAGTGGAGCTCAGACTGCCGAGCCCACTCCTACTCTAGCTACTCCCTATGCAGCTTGGAACACTGATCGCTATAACTGGTGTGATTTGGAGCAGCATCTCTTTGCACCCCCAGATGCCCCTGCAGGAGATGCGGATGAAGAGATTGAGGAGGTTGAAGAGGACGTGGACGATGACGCTGCTGACGGCTCCGACGACTTCGATGACTGGGAGGATTGATTGCTTTGGGATGTGTATCATCACTCCTCTCCCTTTTTGGTATCTTGATGCCAAAGGGGGAGAAGTAGTTCTATTTAGGTATCTATCGGGATTTGTATGGGTTGGACACAAGCTTGTGCACTTATCATTCCTTTAGCGCTTGTGTTCCTTCTTATCTATTTGCTTTATGTTTGGAACATTATTTGTGGTTTATTTGCTACTATGGTTTGTATGCTGCTACTATGTTCTATGTGTGCCTTGTCGAATATTATGCTTGTAGAACTATTTGTGCTACTTTGTTCTATTTGTGAGATCCCGGTGACAAGGGAATGCCCTTCGGGTACTCGCGGATTGGTATACCGGGTCCGGCCCATTAAGGAAGTGGACAAGCATAAGGACTCGAAGATGACTTGGAGTAGAAGAAGGAAGGCTCTAATCTGTATTCGACTAGGATCCTTGTAAACCTTAGCCCTACGGCGGCACCATGTAAACACCATTGTGATTATCTACTAGATTGCTAGCAGGATGTAGCGATCCTCCACCGTGGGGACGTAAACCTGGGTACATCGTGTGCCAATCTCGATCCCGGAGTCTCTAGTCGTTGCTCTTCCCCCGATCCTAAGTCCTTCATCTAGGACATTTGTCGAGTTAACCCTCGTCAATTGGCGCCGACCGTGGGGATCGCGGCGACTGGATTTTGTTATCTGGGCGGGATCCTTCAACTCTTCCATCGGCGATATCAGCAATTTTTTTCTATATCATCAAGATCAACAATGCGTACACAGCCGAAGATTCATGGAGCAAGGATACGGAACAGTATGAAGAAATCAAGCAACGACCGTGAAGAAAAATCTGCGTGGTCTCCAATATCCAATTCAGCAAACCTCTGCGTACGCTGCTGGTTGTCGATCGGAGGCCAGCTGAAGTTTCGATCTAAGGCCAGCTGAAGTTTCGTCGAGAACGATCGATCCCTAGTAAACGGCTCGAAGACAAACAAGTCTAGGATGTACAAGCTCAATTCGTACTCGTATTCAACACGGATTGGATCAGTTTCCAAGAAAGTTGATTTGTCCGTATCAGTCTGAAGCACACATCAAGTTTCAAGGCAGGCCTGAGATCAGTCGCGGTCTTTATCGTGAAGAATTAATCATTGCGAGTACATAGATGGCTGAAGCAATCAGCCAAGGAAAGCTACATCAAGTCAAGATCTCCACGTGACACAGAAAAGGAAAAAGAGATCCGCAGCAGATGAGTATTTTTGAGTGAAGACGTCAAGAAAAGCTTCAAGTCTACGTACATACATATTTATTAGAAAAAGGCAGCAAGTCAGCAACTGCGCGGACAACTCGAAGAAAATATTTCGACTACTTCGTCTTCAACATCGTCGACTACAACGTCAACTGCGGCTTGCCGCGCTCGGGGGCTCGTCATCGCGCAATCACGCAAGATATCAGCATCGCTCGGGGGCTCGACATCAACTCGTCCCGGAGTGTCGAAAATCATCCTCAAGACCTGCGACTTCATCAACATCAGCAACACGGCGATCCCAACAACGCTCGGGGGCTCGACAACAACTTCGCCTCTGATCGTGGTTGTGATTCTACGGCAGCAACTCGACTACATCTACGTCTACTTCGACTACGCCGCGCCGACCGCGCCGCACCAGATAAAAGCTAAGTTTTCCTCTTCCAAGAGTCAATTATCTTTCGCCACACCCGACGCTCGGGGGCTCCGCCATGAACAATCATCTTGCATATCATTGACTTCGAAAAAATTGTGAAAGCCCTAGTAGCTAGCTGGCGTTCCTTGTCGAATACTTGTCAATTTAGTTTACAGTCGCATGAAGCTCGACTAATGATTGGCAAGGCCAAAATCTTGGGGCGTCAGGCTAACGGAAAGGCTTAGCAAGTATCTTGAAATTCAAATGCGGCACACACATCGATTTACGTCTGACCTGAGTAGCTGATCGAGCCGTGAAGTGCATCAGGCTAACGAAAGGGTCTTACGTACGAGCAACAAAATTGCACAAAAAATATCGAGTATTTGTTTTACATACTACTACATCATTGTTGCAATATGCAAACACAATATTTCTTCGAGAGACAAATTATTTCATAATTATTCATATTTTCTGCAGGAGTCGACAAAATCATCAAGTCCTTCAACAGGAGCCGAACATCTTCGAGTAGTACAATTGGAGCCTATGATCGACTACAAGTATCCGACCATAGCCTCGGGGGCTACTCCCATCGGGAGCGCTGGTCGCGCACCCGATGAAGATTTACTTCGAGAAGATCATCAATGAAGAGCGAGAAAGAAAATTTCGAGTCCATTGTCGGTGGCAGGCACCAGAAAATAAACTCGACATTTCACTCCCATCGGGAGGGCAGATTCAAGAACCCGAAGATTTCAGGAAGTCGAAGAACTGAAGTCAAAAATTGGAGAAATCAAAGATTTCAGGAAGTCAAAGAATTGAAGTCGAAAATTCAAGAAGTCGAAGATTGAAGAAATCAAAGATTTCCAGAAGTCGAAGTTATATGAAGTTGAAGATTGAAGCATTTGAAGATGGATGAAGATTTGAAGTTTGGAGACTCAACCCGAGTCTGCAACTCGAATTGAGTCTCGGGGGCTACTGACAAGGGAATGCCCTTCGGGTACTTGCGGATTGGTATACCGGGTCCGGCCCATTAAGGAAGTGGACAAGCATAAGGACTCGAAGATGACTTGGAGTAGAAGAAGGAAGGCTCTAATCTGTATTCGACTAGGATCCTTGTAAACCTTAGCCCGGTTGCATATATAAAGCCAGGCAGGGGCGCCCCTAAAGCTACAACTGAGACAACTTAGACAACTTAGACATCAGATATCTCATAGACAAGTTACAACTTAGACATCAGATAACTTAGACATCAGACAATCTCATAGACATTGGATATCATAGACAAGCAATATCTCGACTAGACAAGATAGATTAGACATAGACTAGATACAATATTCCACCTACGGCGGCACCATGTAAACACCATTGTGATTATCTACTAGATTGCTAGCAGGATGTAGCGATCCTCCACCGTGGGGACGTGAACCTGGGTACATCGTATGCCAATCTCGATCCCGGAGTCTCTAGTCGTTGCTCTTCCCCCGATCCTAAGTCCTTCATCTAGGACATTTGTCGAGTTAACCCTCGTCACCCGGTATGTGGGATGGCTATGGAATTCGGTTTCACGACATTCTCATCTTCGGAATTCCATATTGATCGAGTCTACTATCGAGTGGTATGATCCTTACAAACTCTAGTCTTGATCCTTTTCTTGTTATAGAACATAAATTTCTGTGGCTCCTATATTTGTGGGTTTTTCTTTGAACATAAAATTGGTGTTATTGCTTTTCACTTCCATTTCTCAAGGGTGCACACATTTAGGGGGAGCTTTGCTCCTTGTTCAAAAAAAAACTTGTTGTTTGAGATATTTTATTTCTCTTGCAAATCCTAGTGTTGTTATTAAACACCAAAAAGGGGGAGACTGAAAGAGCATATTTTGTATCCCTACTATTTTGTGTGTTAAATAACAACATTAGGAATTTAATTGTGTGTTGAAGTGCTGCAGGTTTTTCAGTTCAAAGAAAACGGCTAAGGACTCAAGTTGGTGTCACCCAGATAGGGGGCCGGATTATTAGGCCGGATATTTCATCCAGGGCCGGATAATCCGCCCCCTCGAAATTTCGGGGAAAACGGCTAAGGACTTAGCTCGGTGTCACCCAGATAGGGGGGCGGATTATTCGGCTGGATATTTCATCCAGGGCTGGATAATCCGCCCCCTCTCGAGGACTCGGCGAAAATGGCTAAGCACTTAGCTCGGCGTCACCCAGATAGGCGGCCGGATTATCTGGCCGGATATTTCATCCAGGGCCGGATAATCCGCCCCCCTTCAAGATTTCGTCGAAAACTGCTAAGGACCCAGCTCGGCGTCACCCAGAAGCCGGGCTGGATTATTGGTCGGAGATTTCATCTCCGGGCCAGATTATCTGCCCTACTTTTGGCCGGATAATCCGGTCCCCCAACGTAGCAACGGCTAGATTTCGGGAGGGGCTATAAATACACCTTCCCTTCTTCATCCTTAAGCTGCTCGTCCTCATCAAGAACAAGACACTATTTGGAGCCAACCTCATTGCTATATCTCCACCTTCAACCACCCAAAGTCCCTGATCTTTGGACGATCGAAGGAAGAGCCTCCGTTGCATTCTTGGGAGCCTCCAATTGAGTTGTGGATGTGTTCCCCAAGCTCTGCGTGTCAGTGTTTTGGATACTGGGGTATCCCGGTCCACCTGCTCCTGGGCCCCTTCAATGGCCCAGCTTCGGCTTAGGAGTAGACCAAAGACCAAATCCCAACGAAGAAGACCCTCATGAGGAGGCGCCTCATGAGGAGAATGACGACTTAAACTGCTAAGGACCAGAAGGCCTCCTCGCGAGGTGTTCCTCGTGAGGGGAAGGATCAAATCTACGCCAGCTCAGCATGTTCCAGTGTTGAGCGAGAAGATAAGGATGGAAGATGGCGTACCGCCCATGCTACCCCGACAAGGGGGAGACCAGCTCCTGTCGTGCCTGCATAAAGCTGCACAGTGGTTGTTGACCACCCCCCTAAAAATAGGGTGGACGGTGCAGGGCGCCAGAGGAAGACGTTAGCCTTCCTTCACCCACTCCCGTGGACCGGCGCCACTGCTCTACGAAGACTACGTCCACCGAAGACTGAAGACAACAGCTGTCCCACTCCTTGGCCGTTTGTGGCAACCCCTTCCCCAAGTTGATGAGGGGAAGGAGGACCTCGGTGCTATAAAAGGAGGGGAGGCTGCCCCTTAGAAAGGGGCCTCAGATCTCCATCTCTGAGCTCCTAGCTACGCTAAGTTAGTTCTTCTACCTCCGGCCGATTACAGCTCTGTAATCAAGGCCTTGTACTCCTCGCGAAGTGTCGTGTCATAATACAAGAAGGCAGGAAGTAGGGGTTTTACCTCACCACGAGGGCCCTGAACCTGGGTAAATCTCGGTGTCCCTCTCTGTCGTGCGTTGTGCTCTCCAGCGTCTCGAGGCTTCCATAGCCGTGTTTCATCGCGATCTAGATCTCACGCGTACAGCCCCCTGCGTTCGAATCTTCGGGTCCGTCGTGTGGTACCCCGTGTTCTTGCGACACAAAATCCCCCGACATTTGGCGCACCAGGTACGGGGCTGTGGTGTGTTTCTTCTAGATCTGCTTCGCCATGGCTGACGCCAACGCAAGGCTCGAGCGTCTTCGCCGCCGCAACACTGTTCGAGGAAATACCAAGCCCTTCATCCGTCGCCAACACGTCTCGGCCGAGGAGGAAGAGGAAGAAGATCTCGAATCCTCCTACCTCCCATCTGGCACTGCTACTTCTTGCGCTCGTTCTGGGAGTCAGCTGGCCCCTGCGCAGGCTCTCGCCATGGCGCAGGAGCTGCTGCGCTATCAACCCACTGCGGACGGGCGTGAGGGGTGGCGTGCTCGAATCGCCGAGCTCATCGCCATCGCCACTGAAGACCCGGCCTTGGGAGGAGCCCAGGGCGAGGGGGAGCCAGATCCGGCGGCCGGGCACCACGCCCTGGGCGCCGGGGATGGGAAGGCCGCTCAGGCCAAGAAGGTGGTTTCCCGTGCGGCATCTTCGCCGCACGGGGAGTCCAGCTGCCAAATCGTCCAACACGCTCTGGAAGACGCACGCGTCCCCCTCGAGCGCCGCCGCGAAAATCACGACCGCCATCGACGACATCGGCGAAGCTAGCAAGAACGTCAAGGTCACCGGGGAGCCCGTCTACAACCCTGGGTGTCTTGCTCTCACTCGTCAGCAACGCTATGTGGTCTGGCCCGACAAGTTCAGGCCGGACATCAGCGCGCATTGTGATGGGACTTCCAACCCTGTCGAGTTCCTCCAGCTCTACGTCATCGCCGTTTAGGCCGCGTGTCGAGATCAGCGTGTGATGGCCAATTGGTTTCCCATGGCCCTCAAGGATGCGCCGCGGACTTGGCTCATGAACCTTCCACACAAATCTGTGACTTCATGGAAGGATTTGTGCCGTCAGTTCGTCGCCAACTTCATGCCTACGTACGAGCGTCCCGACACCAAGAATGATCTCAAGGCGGTGCATCAGCAGAAGGGCGAAACGCTTCGCCAGTACATCCAACGCTTCAGCCAGATGAGGAACAAGATTCCCCGGATCTCCAATGAGGAGGTCATCTCTGTGTTCTCCATGGGCGTCGCCGACATCAAGATGAAGGAAAAGCTGTCTGTGAATGATGAGCTGACTTCCATCGTCAGGCTCTTCGAGATCGCCGATAGATGCGCCAAGGCCGAGGAGGGGAGGCTCTTCGTGCACAACCTGCCGGAGGCGCTTCCCCCAAAGCCCAAGTCCAAGGACCCTAAGCATAAGGAGGCCGCTGCCCTTGCTGCGGGGACCGCTCCGAGCGTGATAAAGGTGGACGACGCCGCTACTGTATCCTCCACAAGATAGACACCCACAATACTGACGATTGTTGGGTAGTCCGGAAATTTCATGAAGAGAATCGAGTCACCAAGCGTCGTGGGATTAGCCGTAGCTACGGCAAGAGTGGATCGAGGGGCGACCGCCGAGATGACGACCGGGACGAGGGTCGCCGCCACGATGGTCCGTCACATGCAGATCCCGAGCCGCTACCGCTGCCTCCGCCGACAAACGATCACCGAGAAGAGAACCAGGGGGCTATCAAGAGCCGCGAGGCTTCGTCGCTTGCCTCCTGGGTGGAGCCCAAGCTCCTTTATCTAATCGTCACTTCAAGTAGCTATCGCGGGAGATCGCGGCAGCACAGCCAAGCGTAAACAGCCACAGGTTGAGGTGGTCTCCCAACAAGATCGGCTTCGACGAGTAGGACCATCCGGTGTCCACCAGGGCTGTGGGCACAATTCCCCTCTTGTGCACGCCCACAATCAACAACATTGCCATCAACTGCACTCTCATCGATGGAGGGGCGGGCCTCAACATCATCTCTGTCGAGGTCTTCGAGAAGATGCAAGTGCCGTATCATCGGCTCATGCCCACCCGGCCATTCTTTAGAGTGACAGAAGGTTCTACAACGCCTATTGGGTAGGTGCGCCTTCCCGTCACCTTCGGCACCAGGGACAACTACAGGACGGAAAGCCTCGACTTCGACATCGCCTACATCGTGCTACCTTACAACGCCATCCTCGGTTACCCAGCCTTGGCAAGGTTCATGGCGGAAACGCACCACGGCTTCAACGTCCTCAAGATCCCTAGCGCCAATGGCACGATCACCGCGCGTGATGCTACCGAGTTGATGAAGTAAAACAACCGGCCCGTTGGGAACCCCAAGAGGAAGGTGTGATGAGTATAGCAGCTAATTTCCCCTCAGTTAAGAAACCAAGGTTTATCGTTCAGGAGAAGAGCAGACAATGCGACTGAAGGTGATGCTTGCTAGTTTGCGACAGCTTCGGACAATTTATATATGGCGCCTCGTCCAAGCTTTGCTTGCTAGCTGCAACGCGGAACCTGCACACAACACAACTAAGTACTTTGTTCCCAACTTGCGATGAGGTTGTCAATCTCACCGGTTTGCTTGAAACAAAGGTATGAGCGTATCGAGTGGAAAGCAGTGAAAGTATGCGAGTAAAGTAAACAGTACGAGTAAAGTAAACAGGTGATAGCAATATGGTGGAAATAGGACCGGGGTCCACAGTTCACTAGTGGTGTCTCTCCATAAGATAAATAACACATGCTGGGTAAACAAATTACAGTTGGGCAATTGATAGAATAAAGATAACGTGATATGTCAAGAAGATCACTATGCGATTTACTCTGGGCATTACAACAAAATACATAGACCGCCATCCAACTGCATCTATGACAAATAATCCACTTGTGGCAAATCAATCCGAGAACTCCACAAGTATTAAGTTGCGAACAACAGATAATTGCATTAAGCAAAGTGTGTAATGTAAACAAAGCATATACCCTTAAGCATATGAATGTTGTTTTCTCCCTAGTAGCAACAGCACATCTACAACCTTAGAGGTTTCTGTCACTCCCCCAGGTTAAATAGAGGCATGAACCCACTATCGAGCATAAATACCCCCTCTTGGAGTCACTGGCAACTACTCGGCCAAGATAGCTACTAACAACGGAGAGCATGCAAGATCATAAACAACATAGAGATAACATAAGATATATTTCAGTATAGCAACTCAATCATAACACCAATATTCATCGGATCCCAACAAACCAAACATGTAGAATAACATAACGGTGATCTCAATCATGTAGGGCAGCTCATGAGATCTAAACATGAAGCACATGGTGGAGGAGACAACCATCTAGCTACTGCAATGGACCCATAGTCCAAGGTAGACCACTCACTCATCGCTCTGGAGGCAAGCATGGCGATGAAGAAGACCTCCGGTGGCAATTCCCCTCTCCGGCAGGGTGCCGGGAAGAGCTTCTGGACCCTCCCGATCTTCGGGTCGACGGCGGCGGCAGATCGCGATGTGTTCTGGAAAAGTGATCGGGTACTTAGGTTTTTTCCGTCGGGGGGTCTTTATAGGCGAAGGGGCATCGTCAGAGGTGGCCCGAGGGGCTCTCACACATAGGGGGTGCGACCAGGCTCCTGGCCGCGCCGCCCTGGTGTGTGGGGCCCTCGTGGCCCCCCTCCAACTTCTCTTCGGATCTCTGGAAGCTTCCGGGAAAAATAAGACTTCAGGAACTTGTTTCGTCCAATTCCGAGAATATTTCCTGTGTATCACTTCTGAAACACAAAAATAGCAAAAAAAACAGGAAACTGGCACTGTGGCGACTTGTTAATAGGTTAGTTCCGGAAAATGCATAAAAGTGCCACGAAGTGTAACAAAACAGTAGGCAAATGGTGTAAAAACAAGCATGGAGCATCAAAAATTATAGATACGTTGGAGACGTATCAGCGCGCTGCAATGAGAAGGACGCTCTTCGCTCTGTACAGCACGTCTACCATGAGGCTGCCACTATGTTCCCCGCCGATGAGGATCTGCTGGAACACTCAGGTGACCTCACGAGGAAGAAGCAGCTCGTGTTGCAGGAGTGAGCTGCTGCCAAGAAGGCCTCTCTCGAGCCCCTTATGCCGGGCTTGTCAGGGAAGAAGTTTGCCGCATCTACGTCAACTGGGCCAAGCGAGGACCTGGTCCATTCGATGCTGGACATGAGCATTGGTGAAGCTGCGATAAGGCCCCAGTTTGCCCAAGAGCGCTCTGCAACAAAGAAGGTCCCGCTCCAAGCTGTGGGCTGCGAGAACTTCATCACCATATGGGCAGGGCTTTCCCCCAAATAGGAAAGCGCGCTTGTCACCTTCCTACGAGCAAACTCTGACATGTTCGCTTGGACTCCGTCAGATATGCCCGGCGTCCCCAGGGAGGTGATTGAGCACCACTTAGCCGTGTGACCTCAGGCACACCCCGTGAAGCAGAAGACAAGGAAGCAAGCGCAAGAGAAACAAGACTTCATCGTCCAGGAGATAGAGAAGCTAAAGAAGGCCAAGTTGATACGCGAGGTAGCCCACCCCACATGGATTGCTAATCCGGTGGCCGTTCCAAAGGCTAATGGCACTGGGCGCCTCTGCGTGGACTTTACTAGTCTCAACAAAGCCTGCCCTAAGGATCCTTACCCGCTCCCAAGGATAGATCAAATCATCGACTCCACTACAGGCTGTGACCTCCTTTGCTTCTTGGATGCCTTCTCTGGCTATCATCAAATCAAGATGGCAAAGGAGGACGAGGAAAAAACTGCCTTCATCACGCCCTGTGGTGTGTACTGCTACGTCTGCATGCCCTTCGGCCTGAAGAACGCGGGAGCAACTTTCCAAAGGCTCATGCGCAAGGCCTTGGGGGCTCAAATGGGAAGGAATGCGGAAGCTTACATCGATGACATTGTTGTCAAAACTCGTGAGGGTCATACCTTCATTGAAGACCTAGAGGAAACCTTTGCCAACCTGAGAAAGGTAAACATCAAGCTCAACCCCGCCAAGTGCGCCTTTGGCGTATCGTCGGGCAAGTTGTTGGGGTTCCTCGTGTCTCATCGTGGGATAGAGGCGAACCCCGACAAGGTCAAGGCCATCAAAGAAATGCGTCCTCCGCGCAACCTTAAGGAGATACAGTGCCTCGCGGGATGCATGGCGGCCCTTGGGCGCTTCATCGCGAGGAGTGGAGAAAAGGCCCTGCCTTTGTTCAAGCTCATGAAGCGCACCAGAAAATTCGAGTGGACTCCAGAAGCTGACAAGGCCTTCGCCAAACTAAAAAGGTATCTCACGAGCCCACCGATCATGGTCACCCCAACGTTCCATGATCCATTGCTGCTCTACATCGCGGCGACCCCAAGGACTGCAAGTGTCGTCCTCGTTGCAGAGCGGGACGCTCAGGTAATCGCCAAAGAGAAAATCGATCCTCCATGCCCGGGGGCTCCTCTTGAGGGGGAGGCAGTAATCTCTGCCCCTCCTCGTGAGGAGCCACCCACTGCACCTTCGTCGACCGAGCCGCTCTCACAGAGCGACGCTCCTGAGCTTCACGAGGAGAAAACTCCCGAAGACACAACTAAAGTGCAGAAGCCCGTGTACTTCATCAGCACTGTACTGCGTGACGGGCGGGAGCGCTACACCATGCAGCAGAAGCTGTTCTACACCCTGCTGATCGCTTCAAGGAAACTACGTCACTACTTCTAGGGCCACCCGATCAAGGTGGTCACTGATCGGCCTCTGGAGACAATCCTACGCAACCCAAATGTCACCGGAAGGGTGGCAGAGTGGGCTGTGGAGCTTCAGCCATTCAAGATCTCCTTTGAAACCACCAAGGTAATCAAGAGCAAAGCTTTAGCTGAGTTCACCGCTGAATGGACTGATCCGTTCGCCGACGAGCCTCCGGAGGTGGAATCTACGCTTCCAGGAGAGGAGGCCCCAGGTCTTTGGGTCATGCACTTCGACGGTGCCTTCAACCTTCCCGGCGCGGGGGCTGGGGCCGTCCTCACCTCTCCCTTTGGAGACAAGCTCTTCTACGCCATTCAGCTCTATTTCAAGCCAAAGCACAAGGTCTCCAACAAATATTGCGGAATACGAAGGACTGCTCGCCGGCCTAAGGGCAGCGAGCGCTTTGGGCATCAAGCGCCTCATCGTCAAGGGAGATTCGCAGTTGGTCGTGAACTTCTCCAACAAGAGCTACACTCCAAAAGATGAGCACATGGCGGCTTATCTTGAAGAACATAAAAGATGGAAAAATGCTTCCAAGGCCTGGAGTTAAAGTACGTCCCACGAGGGGAAAATATGGAGGCGGACGAAATTGCCAAGCACGCCTCTCATCGCTTGTCGCAGCCAGCTGGTGTCTTCGAGGAGTGCCTCTTCAAGCCATCTGCTTCTCCACTGACGATAGGATCTGAACTTCTGCCTGCCTTGCCGCCGCCACTAGAGCAGGGGGCTCCAGACTGTGGGCCATCTTCGGGCGATCACGTTCTTCTGGCACTGGCAAGGCAGGAGGGAGTGGATTGGATCCTCGAGCTCAAGGCCTTCCTCATCAGCAGCAAGCTTCCCGAGGACGAGTCGGAGGCCGAAAGGATAGTACGCCAGGCCTCTGGATACTGCGTTAAAGATGGTGACTTGTACCGGCATCGCCCCAACGGCGTCGCTCTAAAGTGTAACTCAACTCACCAGGGCCAAGAACTCCTTAGGGACATCCACGCCGGCGAGTGTGGGCATCATGCCTCCGCTTCGACCCTCACCAGGAAAGCATATCGTAGCGGCTTCTACTGGACTTCGGCGCTCTGGGACGCGGCTGAAATGGTCAAGAGGTGCGAGGCGTGCCAATTCCACGCCAAGCAGATTCATCAACCAGAGCAGGACCTACAAACCATCCCACTCACTTGGCCCTTCGCTGTTTGGGGGCTGGACATCCTGGGTCCATTCCCTCGAGCGCAAGGGGGCTACCGCTTCCTCTACGTCGCCATCGACAAGTTTACCAAGTGGGTGGAGGTGGAGCCGGTGTGCACCATCCCGGCCAGGTCCACAGTCAAGTTTATCCGTGGGCTGGTCTGCCGTTTTGGTGTGCCTAACCGCATAATCACCGATAATGGCAGTCAGTTCAATAGCGGGCTGTTCCGGGAGTATTGCGCATCGGCCGGCATCAAGATATGCTTCGCCTTCGTCGCCTATCCCAGGAGCAATGGCCAGACCAAGCATGCCAACGTCTAGGTCCTTAAGGGCCTCAAAACGAGAAGCTTCAACGCCAAACTCGAAGCCTGCGGCAAGAAATGGTTAGACAACCTCCAATCCATCTTATGGTCCATTCGTACCACCGTAACCAAGCCTACCGGGGAGACTCCATTCTTCCTGGTCTATGGGGCGGAGGCTGTTCTTTCCACCGACGTCAAGTTTGGGTCGCCAAGGGTGCTCGCCTTCAACGAGCTGCATCAAAAAAACCTCATCAAGGATCGCCTCCTCTAGCTTGAAGAAGCTCGGTGTAAAGCAGCGCTTCGCGCTGCAAGATACCAGCAAGGACTACGCCGCTATCATAGCCGCCACATTCGAGCAAGGACTCTGGAGGTCGGCGATCTGGTGCTCAGGAGGATACTCTCTCGCGAGGGCCTCCACAAGCTTTCTCCAATGTGGGAGGGGCCCTTCAAGGTGACGCACATCGCTAGGCCAGGCTCGACGCGGTTGGAAACCGCAGAAGGCATGCCAGTGGGGAACCCGTGGAACATAGCTCATCTGAGAAAGTTCTACCCGTAGGTTCCTCACGAGGAGATAAGACCGTTATCACAGCACTTTGTATCAACTTAAACTGCTCTTCAGCACTGAGATTAAGTTAAAGCGCATCTAGCGCCTCTGCTTCGGCATGATATTAAAATGGCATGAAGTCCATTTATTTTCTGCTGTACTTCACGCGGAAGGGGGCTAGGCACGGTGTCTATGCTGGGGCCTTCACCCGGAAAACAGCAAGCTCAAAAAACCTGAAGGGACTGAGCTCTGGTAAGGGGTGACGGCCCCGTTATTGATCACCTCCACATGCCCGTTGTGCTTAGTTCCTCGCGTAGTACACCGAAAAATAAGAAATCTTCGGAAAAATTCCAAGGTGTGCCCAAGGCACCCACCAAGGACAAGCGCCTCGTGAGAAGCCCTCACGGGGGCGCCCAGACGCGTCGATGCACTTAGCATCCGCAGGAGTCAGGCGTCGATGCACTTAGCATCCGCAGGAGTCAGGATTCCCCTCATTCGAGGAAGGCCGAACACGTCATGATCATCGAAGACCAAGGCTGCTCCGATCATCTTGTGAAGGAGACACAGATTCGGAGGTCCACGCCATGTCCTTCACCTCGTGAGCAACCCTCATGAGGTGTCGACGGCCTCTAGGATCTCTTAAGCGTCGACGCTTTCGCGTCCGTGAGAGTCCAGCTTCCCTCACGACGAGGAAGGCCCCGTGAATCTCAACGTGCGACAATTTGCTCTTAGCTGCTGGCACAGATAGTGCTGCGCTCCCTCACGACAAGGAAGGTCCCTATGCCGGTCACAGGGGCATCTTATTCGCCTTTTCTTTTTTCGTTTGTTTTATCGATTTGTTTCTCGTTTTCGGGGATTTGGGGTTTTTTGTTTTCCAACTATTTCTTCAACTACTTGTCTCAGGAATCGTCCATGATCGTCGTCGGCGCCGACCCCACCATGAGCTCTGAGGCGTAGGGAGGCCTCCCACAAGCGCAAACAACTCGCCAGGGCTCTCGAGCGTGCGGACGACCAGGACAGAAAGAAGAAGCAAGGAGCAATAGAAAGAGCGATAGCTAAGGCGACTCCATTGTTAATAAATCCCCAGCAGGGGAAGGAACAGAGCCGCGGCGGGGCATACCCCGCCAGCGAAGACTACATTACAAAAGAGGGGACGAGACTAGTTATCCTTCCCAGAAAACCTCCATGACGATGCCGCCCCTTTACTCCGCCGCGGGCTGGGGGAAGGTGTGGTGGACGCCTGTGGCGGTGAAGATCCGCACCGAGGCCTCCAGCGTCCCCAGCTTGAAGCGGAAGATGAGGCGGTCGCCAACACGGAGACGGTGACCGAGGGCAAAAGCCCTCCAGCACCCGGAGAGGAGGCATTGCCGCCCGCCCCGAGGATGATGTCAACAGGCCAGATCAGCTCTGGCCTGCTCTGCTCCACCAGCACGACCTCTCCAACGGAGAGGCCGGGGGTGGAGATCGCCCTCCGGACTACGTCAGGCAGCCGGAGGGTGGTGAAGCTCCAATACTCAACGACGACGAGGAGCTCCAGGAATTGGGACCCCGGCGCGATGAGGGGTCCCAGGGCCGCCGCCGCCAGGCGGTGGGGAGTCGCGACCACTCCGGTCATGAAGGGTGCCACCTTCGGTGGCACCGGGGCATCCGCAACCGGGGGGAGGGGGCCCAGAGCGGCCTCTACCTCCCGGAGCACCCGGTCGATGCTTCCCGCAGAGCGGGGAGCCAGCATCGCCGCCACCAGTGGTGACGGCGCGTTCAGAGCACCTCCTGGTGTAGGACCCCGAAGGATCAAGGCCATGGAGGTCCCCGAGGCGGCGCGGTTCTCCGCGCCCTGCGTCGGCGCCCCAATGCGGAGGGGGCTTGCGGCTCTGGGCACCCAAATGGTGGGAACCTTTGGCTTGTTCCTGCTGCCCCGGGGGCGCCCGCGGTGCTTCGCCCCCGAGCTCGAAGATCCGGCGGCGGCGGAGGAAGCGGAGGGATCCATGGCGCAGGGGAGATGTCTTGGGAAGAGAGCAGTTCTGGAGGAGGCGATTAAAGTGCCGAGGGCATCGAGAAAATAGCATTTAAAGGCGCGGCAGGCATCAAAGCGTCAAGTCCTAGCGCGGGAATCGGAGCGTCGGCGCAGTGCCCCTGTAGTGAAGTGACGCGCCATCATGATGGTTTGACGCATCGGGGACTGCTGCATTGCCCGCCGTTTCATCTCGCCAGCCGCGGGCGCGCCACGTGTCCGTGGCCTCTGCATCTTCACATGGTCCTCTGACCGCGCGCGTTGACGCGTGCCATTGGAGGGCCCAGCAGCTTCTGGGGGCCCCTGGCCCTTCGCTCCCTCGAGAGGGCGCATTTGCGGGCCAGGCTCTCGGGGGCTACTGTCGGTGTTCTGGATACCAGGGTATCCCGTTCCACCTGCTCCTGGGCCCCTTCAACGGCCCAGCTTCGGCCTAGGGGTAGACCAAAGACCGAAGCCCAACAAAGAAGACCCCTATGAGGAGGCACCTCATGAGGAGAACGATGACTAAAACTGCTAAGGACCAGAAGGCCTCCTCGCGAGGTGTTCCTCGTGAGGGGAAGGATCAAATCTACGCCAGCTCAGCATGTTCCAGTGTTGAACGAGAAGATAAGGACGGAAGATGGTGTACCGCCCACTAAGGATGGCAATGGGTAGGGTATGGGCAGGGTAGAGCAATACCACACCCATATCCGTATAGTTGATGGGTACAAAATTCCACCCGTACCCATGCCAATGGGTATGAAACTTTCCCCATACCCATACCCGGCGGGTACTTGTACCCGTTGGGTACCCAACGGGTAGATCAAATATTACACATGATACACACTATTTTACATTCATCGGTATGCATAGTGTCCAAAAAAACAGTCATCCCAACTCAATAACAGGAAGTACATGAAACATTGTCATGATTTAGAGATCACTCTATCTCTCATACGCATAACATAAGTAAACAAGAGTTGACGAGTCACATGATGACAATTAAACATAGATTCACTTGTCACTGTAATGGGTAAGGTATGGGTATACCCACGGGTACAAGGCTATACCCGTACCCTACCCATAACTTAATGGGTAGGGTATGGGTATTACCCATGAGTACAAAAATGTACCCATACCCTGCCCATGCAGGTACAGTACCCGCGGGTACCCGTACCCATGGGTAAAATTGCCATCCTTACCACCCACGCTACCCCGACAAGGGGGAGACCAGCTCTTGCCGCGCCTGCATAAAGCTGCACGGTGGTTGTTGACCACCCCCCTAAAAATAGGGTGGACGGTGCAGGGCGCCAGAGGAAGACGTCTGCCTTCCTCCACCCACTCCCGTGGACCGGCACCACTGCTCTACGAAGACTATGTCCACCGAAGACTGAAGACAACAGCTGTCCCACTCCTTGGCCGTTTGTGGCAACCCCTTCCCCAAGTTGGTGAGGGGAAGGAGGACCTCGGCGCTATAAAAGGAGGGGAGGCTGCCCCGTAGAAAGGGGCCCCGGATCTCCATCTCTGAGCTCCTAGCTAGGCTAAGTTGGTTCTTCTACCTCCGGCCGGTTAGAGCTCTGTAACCAAGGCCTTGTACTCCTCGCGAGGTGTCGCGTCGTAATACAAGAAGGCAGGAAGTAGGGGTTTTACCTCACCACAAGGGCCCTGAACCTGGGTAAAGCTCGGTGTCCCTCTCTGTCGTGCGTTGTGCTCTCCGGCGTCTCGAGGCTTCCGTCGCCGTGTTTCGTCGCGATCTAGATCTCACGCGTACAGCCCCCTGCGTTCGAATCTTTGGGTCCGTCGTGTGGTACCCCAAGTTCTTGCGACACGAAATCCCCCGACACTGTGTAAGGGATTCGGTTGGTTCCCCCAATACCACCGCTTAGTGGAAACGAGCTAGCCTCCGTGGCTTGCTCACCGGAGAACAAGATGAGCCTCCGTGGCGTTGGTCGACTCCGTGTCACCACGCCTCTCCAACGTAGATGTACTTCCCCTCAAAAGGAAGGAACTACGGGAATACATCCTCGTGTCTCCGGTCTCCACCTTTCGGTTATCTCGCTCTCTTACTTGTTTACATATTGCTTGTTTGCTTGTCACTTATAGGAAATTTACCTAGTTGCACATCTAGTGAATTTACTTTGTGTCAAGCCCTAAAATTGTAAAAGACTAAAAATTGTGTAGCGCCTATTCACCCCCTCCCCCCCCCCCCCCCCCCTCTAGTCTCCCGTTAAGATCCTTTCAAAATTAATTTTATATCGACTCTAGGACCGTTAGTGTTTTATTGTCATTCGTGCACACGAGAATTATACATGGGTGTGTAATTGAACATGAATGTATGCACTTGCATTACACATGAACTGCACTTAAAATTGGGTGAACGGGAATTAAGTTATCTCTAGGTCAATGTAGAACTAGCCACATCGATTTTCAAACTAAACCTAGGCAAAAAATGACAAAGCTATGCATTTTGAACCGACATCGATGTAGTATTTGGAAATTACTCGTCCTTTTCGCACAACCAACACTAATCCCGCGTGCTTCTAAGATTGGATTGCAGCATGGTTGCTTGTAAGACCTTCTCGACGCGTGAAGATTTTTCATTGGATGTGTATTAATTACATCCGCCCGCAGCATCTGGTATGCCTAACAAAAGGTTCCGTTTCATCTGGATGACAATAGATCCCGTTCTCCAAATTTGATTCTGTAACAATTAGAAAAACTCCTGATGTCTTCTAGGCCTACCTGGAATCGTACGATACCTCATTTCTTACCCCTACACAAGGCAACACTGCCCTGAATAAATTTTAAGACTTGATATGAAGCTCTTATCTTTGCTCTTATAGTCCGAAGTAGAATTGGAATAGCCTTCCATCGCAATTGTTGAGCATGTACCAAGTGTACTCTTTTTTTTTTTTTGAGCTATGTACCAAGTGTACTCAATGCGCACTTAAAACTACCACATGTCCAGGAGTATCCATCATTTTATTACTGGGGACATATGCTAAATGATAAGTTGATTGGCAAACTATAGTAGGCAAGGGATGGAGAGCGTCGATTTGGATCCTGTGCTCCATGGAGCATTGTTATCTTTTTTTTTAGAAGTTCAAATTTAAAGATAAAAAATAGAATAATGCCAGAATGTAGATAATAACTCATAATACTCCCGTCCTAAAAATTATGTGGAAAAACCTTGTATTTTAGCCTCTGCAAAAAAAAAAATTACAGATCTGGGCGTGAATTGTACAATTTTGAATGGGCCACCGTGTTCCCAAAATACTAGATGGACCTTGCGCGCATTGCAGCGCCGTTTCTTATTGTTTGTCGTTGTTAAGATAGATCATTTTATTCAGCTTTACCTTGCATCAACAACCTGATAAGGTTGTGCAAAGCCATAGCAGGCCTTCAAACATAGGTATACAATTGTTGTTTATTACATGGCAGCAGCATGGCGCTAACACAGAGCGGAAAGGAACATCAAATGATGCAACCACAACACTGAGTAGGCTGGGCACAAACTTCTTCATGTTTCACTTCATCCTGATACCATAAAAAATAACCTATAAACATGACCAAGGAAAAGGGATTATAAACAGTAGCGAACCTGGCTGTTAGGACTGGGATCGTATTAACGAATAGCTATTCTAAGGATATACACACATGTTCTGTACCACGCGACAAATAAAAGTAGTTGGGGCATTAGGAAAATAGTTAGAAGCATTAGGCAAGCATCCATCCCAAAGAAAACTCTAGTGTGGAACAAAGAGCAAACCTGCATATTGTATGCCAGATTCATTGACCATTGTTTCCAAGTCTTTTCAGCATGTTTCTGATCCTTTAATACATATATTCGTTGACAAAAATAAATTTCTAGTAGATTTGTACCACAAAAAGGGAGGAGAAAATATATTATCACATTTGTCAGCTACATAAGTCGCCTAGATAATTCCAGGGGGAGTAGATTCTTCATTTGTTTTATGCACAGGTTCATCAGATTTTCCGAGAGTATTTACTGTGGTCTGTCAGTTACAGAAAAATATATGAATGAATGCCATTTATATGTGGGAACAAACGAAGTTCAAACATAAAAGATTACCCATGTATCATATTCAACTATACCAGCAATAGGGAGATCTTCTTGTACAACTGACCTAGACACCTGAAAATGATAGTATCTCTGATGAAAGAAAAATTTGAACAGTCACGTCAACAACATTGCTCTATCCAATAAGAGCAGCAGTTTTCAGCTACCCGGAAAACCAATCAATGGTCTCAAAGGATTAATGTATGAAAAGGTGTACAGCCAGTCTATGTGCATTATTTAGAAGGATAATTGTAAGAAGTACTGGCAGTGCAAAAGTTTAGGCTACAATAGGTTCACCTAGCATCTTTGATGGAACCAAATCCTCTACAACTCGATAAGCATGTAGCAACAAATTGGTCCTCCCCACAAATCTCCAAGCAGATAACCATAGAACCTCATTTGGTTCCTGATATTTGAATCAGATTGAATCAACTGGATTCTAAACCTTGATCTGGTAGTGTTTCAATTTGATTCCTTCTGATTTTAATTCCAACATTTATGTTTGGGTGCCATTTAAATTGAATGTAGAAGAAACAAAGAAGGCGTAGCTACCACACTGAGCCAGCTAACAGACAACAAGAACTGAACCCGAAACATCAAACCTTGTACCCGGCGGCGCACTCAGGAACCATGTACACAACAATTGTTGAGACAGACTTGTCCTTGTGCTTCACATCGAGTTTGCCCCCGATTCCCCATCCGAGTGGCGAGCAGAAGTGACCTAAACTGCGATGCGAGACACGCCCGTGGCATGTCTGGCCTCCTCACCAAAACTCTCCCTCGTTTGCGTGGTAAGCATGTGATATCCGTAATCATTCCATCGTGGTCGTTGCTGTTGAGGCCAGCTCGTTGAGCGTCCGCGGTGCGCGCACGCGGCCGCCAAACGACATCCCACCCTTGGCCGGGCACAGTCGCACAGACCAGCGACAACTCCACAGGAACACAAGCGACTGCAAAATTGTCAAAAGCTCAGGTCACCATACCTAACCACAGACACCAACGGCCCCGGCGTCCAAAATAACCCACTTCTGCCACTGATTCAAACACAATCCACAGCGAAGCCCCTGCCCCCAAATCCACCGCCTTGCACACACCGAGATACCATCCTAGCCATCCTTCGACGCATGCCCATACCACAGATCACTAAATTTGTACAAGCCCAAAGCGCCCGGAACACAGGCACCATCCTCAACCACATCATTGAATAAAATTGCAAGGGAATAAAAAAAGTAACAAACGAGAAGAGGCGGATCCCAGCCAGCACACGCGCACACGGCGGCCACAAATCTTACAAAGATACACATTGGAAGCTAATCACACAATATTCTGTTCTCAAACATAAATGAGAAAAATATCTGTTCCCAGACATAAATGAGAAAAAGATCTAATCACACAATATTCTGTTCTCCACCTGCACGTACGCTCGAGTTCAGACTTCAGACACGAATTCATCCATCATACCCACGGAGCTAGCAGCAGCAGCAGCATGGAGAAGATATCGAGGACTGACGTTCCTGCGGTCGCAAGGTAGCGGAAGGGGAGGAAGACGTCTTGCGCGCGCGCCCAGGTAGGTGGCCGAGAAACTGCGACCCAGACGGCAAGCCAGCGAAAACCCAAGAGAGAACCTCAAGGAAGGAGAAACTGCCTCCATATCCACGAAGTCTAGCCGGAAAAGCTGGCGAACGCCATGAGGGGAAGGATACTACAACCTCAGCAAGAAGAAGAGAGAAAGATTCCCCGGTCAAGACGGCAGCAAACCCACCCCGCCGCCCTTGCCTCGCCTTCGTGTCGACCGCAAGTGACTCCACACTGCAACACCACACACTTCTGAGACAGATCGCCCATACACCGACAGGCAGGATCCAATCAAAAAGCCCAGAAGAAAATTGTAAGCAAACCGGCCCAATAAGACACCACGGACCAGGAACGTTCCATCGAGCTGATAGACATGCAAACACTACATTCCCCTCATAGAAAAACACTACATTCCCCTGTAGTGGACCCCTTGATAGCGATCCACAAATCGCTCTAACATGCCTACTACCCAGGGAGCTTAGAGCTCTTGTCAGATGTCATGTTTGTCTTTTTTCTTTCTAACTTCTACCTTGGTGTCAAAATTAGAGAGATAAACTGGATAAATGCCTAGAAGACCTATGACTTCATTTGAATGGTTATGAGTATGTCAAGATGTCTTAGCTCGTAAGCCTCCACGCTGAACTAAGGTGCATGTTTTCAATAATTTCATCGGATCAACCAGTACACCCACATTCAATAGTGCGATATGGTTTGGTCCATAAAAAAAGCAGGCCAAGGATTCAAAGATACTTCAAGCTGAGAGACAAACCGTTCATGAAGGGAAATCCAGTGCTTTTGGTACGGTAGGATTGGAAGTCATTGGGAATTCTTCTATTACAGAAGCGACTCTCCAGTGTTTTACATATTGAATTCAGATGTTTTGGAAATAAGTCATCTGAAACGCTGTGGGCGTGTTTGTGGCGATACACCAAGTTCTTCCGGCAATAGTAGTGACAGACTTGGTGAAGACAATCTCAAGGGAGATGTGCCAAACAAGTCCATCTACTGTCGATGGACTGGCTTGGGGCCGCACTATCAGCAAAGCGGGTGTTTGTGTGTTTCATGCGAAATGTGAGGTCTCGTTAGATGTATCGAGTGGTTTACGCATGGGGCCAAGGTGAGATTTTTAACAATGCTGAATGCTATGGCTGAAATAAATAATCTGAATTTCTCATCTCATCTCTCTTTTCCTCATAACCTCGTTCAGCTTCTTCTCATCCCACTTCCTACAATCATTCGGTCCGATCCATGAGGAACCACTGGGGCCTCACAGTAAGTAGAGGCCATTGCATCTTGAACCAAGAGAACATGATTCGGGAATGCCGATGATAATATGGGCAGGTGAAGGAAACAACTGGCCAGATATACAATTTAGTGTTATTCTAGTTACTTTCTTGAATACTTTGGTTCCTATGAGGCCGTGATTATGTATTCTTTGATCGTTTCGTCTAAGTACAATATAAAAGGGATCGTCTTCACACTTGAAACTCGGAAGTCGGAATGAAATGTTGCCTTCAGTCTCACCATCTAGTCAATTAGCAGAAAACCACTGACGTACGAGTTTCGCAGCTAAATTCCAATACCTTCAAACAAACCAAAACGTGTGGTTCTTCTGTAATATCCTGACATTCTATGAACTTTATGCTAGTTATTACTAGTAGACAATAAAATACTTAACAATGAAGTATTATTAACATCGAAGGCACGAAACAATTTCAAGTAAAGACACAGAATTTACGTTTTTACATAGTTGCACGCATACAAGAGGGCACAGACCATTTCATTAGATAAAGATACGAAATTCTGAAAATCAGAGACCTTTTAAGTTTCAGACTGCAAGTAGTACATAAGGTGATGAAAAATATACTTCCTAATTTTAGATGCTTATCTGGACGTGGTGATATCTTGAAGCCATCGCCCTCTTCAGCCATCTGTGATGAGGGTCCATGGCATTAACATCAGGAGTGTAACAAATTAATTAGCAAACTAGTATTTCAGACTGGCCAATTGAGTGAGAGCAACATGACTACTAAAAATTGAAAACTGTTGAAGTGTATATGTGGATTGTACTAGCCCTTTCCATCAGTTCGGACTTTTGGTTGCGTTGGCTAGTGTATGAAGCTTAACATGGTATCAGCCAACGCAACCAAAAGTCCGAACTGATGGAAAGGGCTAGGCAATTCACTTATACACTTCAATACACCCACTCACGTGTGACGGGAGAAGAGAAAGTCAACACGTGGACACAGACAGGAGAGGAGAAAATCAACACGTGGACACAAACGGAAGAAGAGAAAGTCAACACGTGGACACAAAGGGGGGCAACAGCAATTTTACAATAAATTGCGAAAACCAGGACTCGAACTCGAGAACCTGGGCTCTGATACCATGTTAAGCTTCATACACTAGCCAACGCAACCAAAAGTCCGAACTAGGTGGGAAGGAGGACAACGGGGTCGAAGGTGAGACATCAGCAATAATAGGTCCCGAAGGAGGATCAATAGGAACAGAGGGAGGTGTGTCAGGAAAAAGTAGAAATGATATATCCTCCATCGGATAGGTCGAGAAGGTGGGGCGAGGATAGAAAGGACGCGTCTCATCAAACGTGACATCACGAGAAATGCGCATCCGACGACCAACGGGGTCCCAACACCGATAGCCCTTATGCTCATCACTGTATCTAAGAAAGACACACTCAACAGACTGAGCGGTCAGTTTGGTGCGTTCGCGAGGGGCAAGAAGAACATAACAAACGCAACCAAACGAACGAAGCGCCGAGTAATCAGGAGGATGACTAGAGAGGCGCTCTAGAGGAATACCACCCTGCAGAGCAGCAGAGGGTTGAATATTGACGAGATAGGTGGCAGTGGAAACTGCCTCAGCCCAAAAGTGAGGCGGAAGAGAAGCGGCAATCATCAACGCACGAGTCGTCTCAAGAAGGTGGCGATGCTTGCGCTCAGCCACACCATTCTGAGCATGAGCACCAGGACAAGAAAACTGAGCAAGAGTACCCTCCTCAGCAAGGAAAGCGCGCATTGAATGAGAGATATACTCGCCAGCAGAATCTGCACGAAACACACGAATAGGAGTGGAGAACTGGGTACGAACCATGGCAGCAAATTTCTTATAGATAGACAAGACCTCACTACGAGAAGACATGAAATATATCCAAGTGTGACGAGAAAAATCATCTATAAAGAGAACATAGTAGCGATGACCCCCTTTCGATGGGAAGGGAGCTGGGCCCCAAACATCGGAGTGAACAAGATCAAAAGGACGCTCGGACACAGACTCACTGTGAGGATACGGTAGCTAAATTTGCTTACCAAGCCGACAGCCCTGACAATCCAAAGAAGCATTTCTGGAGACAGACCCCAAAACATCACGATGAACTAAAGACGAGAGTCGGGAACCACATAAATGTCCAAGACGATGATGCCACTGCTAAAAAGAGCTAGTAGCGACAGCTACAGATGCCGAGGAACTGGCGACGGTGGCATCAGAAGGAAGACGAAGCCAGTGAAGCTCACAGAGGCCATCATGGCGGCGGGGGCCAGCACCAGGCATAGTGCCAGTGCGATGATCCTGAACGGAACAGGAATCAAAGTCGAGAGTGATGCTACAACGAGAGTCGACGATCTGACTACTAGAAAAGAGTTGCATGTTAAGTTGAGGAACATGCGCAACAGAAGGAACATGAAACGAGGAAGTACTAAGAATGCCTCAACTAATGACTGGGAGGGGGGTACCATCGGCAGTAAGAACACGAACAGGAGAGTCGATAGGTCGAACAGAATGCAACAAGGAAGAACCAGGAGTCATATGAAAAGAAGCTCCAGTCTCAAGAAGCCATGGGGATGTACCTGGAGAAGGAGGAGGTGGTCGCTCAATGCTAGAAAACTTAGTCGTAGAACCAGCAGAACCTGTCGGTGAAGAATCCCAAGCATCAAGCAGGCATCAAAGCTGCGCTATCTCATGCGCAGAGAGGGGCACAGCTGGAGAGGTCGAGGTACAATCAGGTGCCGACGAGGAGCTGTCACCCACACACACAGAGGCCGCCGAAGGTGGCGATGGAGAGCAACACGCCGATGAAGACGGAGTCGACGAAAGACGGTCACAACCGCGTGAAGAAGCCGCAAGAGTCGATGTCGAGCGGCGAGCCGACGTAGACGGGGTCAGCGAAGCGCGGCCATAACCACATGAAGAGGCCGCGAAAGTCGATGTAGAGCGGCAGGCCGACGTAGACGAAGTCGGCGAAGGGCGACCATAACCGCGGAAAGAGGCCACGAAAGGCGATGTAGAGCGGCAAGCCGACGTAGACGGAGTCGGTGAAGGGCGGCCATAACCGCGTGAAGAGGCCGCGAAAGTCGGTGTAGAGCGGCAAGCCGACGGAGACGGAGTCGGCGAAGGGCGGCCATAACCGCATGAAGAGGCCGCACGCATCGACGGAGAGCGGCAAGCCAACAAAGAGGGAGTCGGCGAACAAGCACCAAGTAACGAGGAAGGACATGGGTGCAAGACGGGAGCAGCGGAAGCAACATCACCGGAGCAAGAAACCATGCCGGAAAGCAAAAAAAAATTGATTTTTTTTTACTTAGCAGCAGATCGGGATCTGGTCAACCCGAACAGGCATGCACGCCTGGAAGCAGACAGCGGCAGAAGCAGCAGCAGAGCACGCGCAAGAGCGGGGGCAGCTCATGTCAGAGCAGCACGCGTGCGCGGGAGGCCAGAGAGGAGCAGCACCCACGCACACAAGAGGCATACCAGCGGGCGGGAGGTGGTAATCCGGCCAAATCCGGCTGATTTCGGCGGCGGCCGATTCATTCGAATCCGGCTGAATCTGGCTGATTCCGGCGGTGGCCGATTGATTCCAGTGGTGGCCGACCTATTCCCGGCAGCACGGCGGTGCGACCTAGACGAGGAGAGCGGCAGCGACCTGGACAGAACGGGAGATAGCGCCGGCGGCCTGGATGGGGACGGGGGCAGCCTGGACGAGGAAAGAAAATTGAAAATTCGCACGAGTTGCGCGTGCGGAACCCATCCAGGCCGCCAGTGCTATCTCCCGTTCTGTCCAGGTCGCTGCCGCTCTCCTCGTCCAGGTCGCGCTGCCGTGCTGCCGGGAATAGGTCGGCCGCCACTGGAATCAATCGGCCGCCGCCGGAATCAGCCGGATTCGGCCGGATTCGAATCAATCGGCCGCCGCCGAAATCAGCTGGATTCGGCCGGATTACTACCTCCCGCCCGCTGGTCTGACTCTTGTGTGCGTGGGTGCTGCTCCTCTCTGGCCTCCCGCGCACGCGTGCTGCTCTGACGCAAGCTGCCCCCGCGCTTGCGCATGCTCTGCTGCTACTTCCGCCGCTGTCTGCCTCCAGGCGTGCGTGCCTGTTCGGGTTGACCAGATCCCGATCTGCTGCTAAGTAAAAAAAAAATTGATTTTTTTTTTTGCTTTCCGGCATGGTTTCCTGCTCCGGTGATGTTGCTTCCGCTGCTCCCGTCTTGCACCCATGTCCTCCCTCGTTACTTGGTGCTTGTCCACCGACTCCCTCTTTGTTGGCTTGCCGCTCTCCGTCGATGCGTGCGGCCTCTTCATGCGGTTATGGCCGCCCTTCGCCGACTCCGTCTCCATCGGCTTGCCGCTCTACACCGACTTTCGCGGCCTCTTCACATGGTTATGGCCACCCTTCACCGACTCCGTCTACGTCGGCTTGCCGCTCTACATCGCCTTTCGCGGCCTCTTTCCGCGGTTATGGTCGCCCTTCGCCGACTTCGTCTACGTCGGCCTGCCGCTCTATATCGACTTTCACGGCCTCTTCACGTGGTTATGGCCGCGCTTCGCTGACCCCGTCTACGTCGGCTCGCCGCTCGACATCGACTCTTGCGGCTTCTTCACGCAGTTGTGACCGTCTTTTGTCGACTCCGTCTTCATCGGCGTGTTGCTCTCCGTCGCCACCTTTGGCGGCCTCTGTGTGTGTGGGTAACAGCTCCTCGTCGGCACCTGATTGTACCTCGACCTCTCCAGCCGTGCCCCTCTCTGCGCATGAGATAGCGCAGCTTCGATGCCTGCTTGATGCTTGGGATTCTTCACCGACAGGTTCTGCTGGTTCTGCGACTGAGTTTTCTGGCATTGAGCGACCACCTCCTCCTTCTCCAGGTACATCCCCATGGCTTCTTGATACTGGAGCTTCTTTTTATATGACTCCTGATTCTTCCTTATTGCATTCTGTTCGACCTGTCGACCCTCCTGTTCGTGTTCTTACTGCCGATGGTACCCCCCCTCCCAGTCATTAGTCGAGGCATTCTTAGTACTTCCTCATTTCATGTTCCTTCTGTTGCGCATGTTTCTCAACTTAACATGCAACTCTTTTCTGGTAGTCAGATCGTCGACTCTCGTTGTAGCATCACTCTCGACTTTGATTCCAGTTCCGTTCAGGATCGTCGCACCGGCACTATGCCTGGTGCTGGCCCCCGCCGCCATGATGGCCTCTGGGAGCTTCACTGGCTTCGTCTTCCTTCTGATGCCACCGTCGCCAGTTCCTCGGCATCTGTAGCCGTCGCTACTAGCTCTTTTCAGCAGTGGCATCATTGTCTTGGATATTTATGTGGTTCCCGACTCTCGTCTTTAGTTCATCGTGGTGTTTTGGGGTTTGTCTCCAGAAACGCTTCTTTGGATTGTCAGGGATGTCGGCTTGGTAAGCAAATTCAGCTACCGTATCCTCACAGTAAGTCTATGTCCGAGCGTCCTTTTGATCTTGTTCACTCTGATGTTTGGGGCCCAGCTCCCTTCCCGTCGAAAGGGGGTCATCGCTACTACGTTCTCTTTATAGATGATTTTTTTCATCACACTTGGATATATTTCATGTCGTCTCGTAGTGAGGTCTTGTCTATCTATAAGAAATTTGCTGCCATGGTTCGTACCCAGTTCTCCACTCCTATTCGTGTGTTTCATGCAGATTCTGCTGGCGAGTATATCTCTCATTCACTGCGTGCTTTTCTTGCTGAGGACGGTACTCTTGCTCAGTTTTCTTGTCCTGGTGCTCATGCTCAGAATGGTGTGGCTGAGCGCAAGCATCGTCACCTTCTTGAGACGACTCGTGAGTTGATGATTGTCGCTTCTCTTCCGCCTCACTTTTGGGCTGATGCAGTTTCCACTGCCACCTATCTCGTCAATATTCAACCCTCTGCTGCTCTGCAGGGTGGTATTTCTCTAGAGCGCCTCTCTGGTCATCCTCCTGATTACTCGGCGCTTCGTTCGTTTGGTTGCGTTTGTTATGTTCTTCTTGCCCCTTGCGAACGCACCAAACTGACCGCTCAGTCTGTTGAGTGTGTCTTTCTTGGATACAGTGATGAGCATAAGGGCTATCGGTGTTGGGACCCCGTTGGTCGTCGGATGCGCATTTCTCGTGATGTCACGTTTGATGAGACGCATCCTTTCTATCCTCGCCCTACCTCCTTGACCTATCCGAGGGAGGATATATCCTTTCTACTTTTCCTGACACACCTCCCTCTGTTCCTATTGATCCTCCTTCGGGCCCTATTATTGCTGATGTCTCACCTTTGACCCCGTTGTCCTCCTCCCCACCTAGTTCTCCTCCTTCTTCTCCTGATCCTCCACCCACCTCACCATTGTCTCCTTTTCCCTTCCATTATTCTCGTTGCTCTTATGTTCCGGATCCTCCTCCTGATGTCCCTTCTTCTTCTTCTTCTTCCGATATGTCTTCTTCTTCTGACGAGCTTCCCTCTCCTCTTCCGGCGACTCGTTTTCATCGTCCACCTGATCGTTACTCTCCTAGTCAGTACGGTCTCTCTGTTGTCCTCGAGCCGACTTCTTATCGGGATGCTGAGCGTCATCCCGAATGGCAGCTTGCCATGGCTGAGGAGATTGTTGCGCTTGAGCGCACTGGCACCTGGGATCTTGTCTCTCCCCCTCTCGGTGTTCGTCCCATCACGTGCAAGTGGGTCTATAAAATTAAGACCCGCTATGATGGATCTCTTGAGCGCTATAAAGCGCGTCTTGTGGCTCGTGGCTTTCAGCAGGAGCACGGCCGTGACTATGATGAGACCTTTGCCCATGTGGCTCATATGACCACTGTGCGCACTCTTCTTGCTGTCGCTTTTGTTTGACACTGGTCTGTGTCTCAGCTTGATGTTCAGAATGCTTTCCTCAATGGAGAATTGAGTGAGGAGGTTTACATGCAGCCTCCTCCTGGGTATTCTGTTCCCGACGGGATGGTTTGTCGTCTTCGGCGTTCTCTTTATGGCCTGAAACAGGCCCCTCGTGCCTGGTTTGAGCATTTTGCCTCTGTGGTGACTGCTGCTGGTTTCTCTTCCAGCGCTCATGATCCAGCGCTGTTCGTTCACACTTCGCCTCGTGGACGCACTCTTCTCCTTCTCTATGTTGATGATATGATCATTACTAGTGATGATCCTGAGTATATTTCCTTTGTTAAGGCTCGTGTTTGTGATCTGTTTCTTATGACTGATCTTGGTCCTCTCCGCTACTTTCTTGGGATTGAGGTCTCCTCCACTTCTGATGGCTTTTCTATCTCTCAGGAAAAGTATATTCAGGATCTTCTTGCTCGTGCTGCTCTTGGGGATGAGCGCACTGTTGAGACTCCTATGGAGCTTAATGTTAAGCTTCGTCCTACTGATGGTGATCCTCTTCCTGACCCGACGCGTTATCGCCATCTTGTTGGGAGTCTTATTTATCTTGCTGTCACTCGTCCTGACATATCTTATCCTGTTCCTATTCTGAGTCAGTTTGTCTCAGCTCCTGCCACTGTTCACTATAGTCATCTCCTCCGTGTTCTTCGCTATCTTCGTGGCACGATCACTCGTCGCCTTTTCTTTCCTCGTTCCAGCTCCCTCCAGCTTCAGTGCTACTCGGATGCTACGTGGGCGAGTGATCCTACGGATCGTCGTTCACTTTCTGCTTACTGTGTGTTTCTTGGTGGTTCGCTCATTGCTTGGAAGACAAAGAAACAGACAGCGGTTTCCCGTTCGAGTGTTGAGGCTGAGTTGCGAGCTATGGCCTTGTTGACTGTTGAGGTGACCTGGTTACGGTGGTTGCTTGCGGATTTTGGGGTCTCTGTTACGACACCCACTCCAGTTTTGTCTGACAGTACAGGTGCTATCAGTATTGCACGTGATCCGGTGAAGCATGAGCTTACCAAGCATATTTGTGTTGATGCTTTTTATACACGTGCTCAGGTGCAGGCTCAGGTTATTGCGCTTCAGTATGTGCCTTCCGAGTTACAGTTGGCGGACTTCTTTACAAAGGCACAGACTAGAGCACAACATGATTTCTTACTCTCCAAACTCAGTGTTGTGGATCCACCATGAGTTTGAGGGGGGGTGTTAGATGTATATATTTGTATATTGTAATTTCCCCATATGTTAGGGACTTTCCTGCATATTTGCACCTGTACCTATACTATATATTGTGGCCTTTGGCCCCCAGGTAATACAAGTTGCATAATTCTGACATGGTATCAGAGCCCAGGGTCTTGAGTTCGAGTCCTGGTTTTCGCAATTTATTGTAAAATTGCTGTTGCCCCTCTTTGTATCCACCTATTGACTTTCTTTTCTCCCGTTTGTGTCCACGTGTTGACTTTCTCTTCTCCTATCTGTGTCCACGTGTTGACTTTCCCTTCTCTCGTCACACGTGAGTGGGGGTGTTGAAGTGTATATGTGGATTGTACTAGCCCTTTCCATCAGTTCGGACTTTTGGTTGCGTTAGCTAGTGCATGAAGATTAACAAAAACCAAGATGCTCTTTTGATGAAAACCATCTTTGTCATACTCAGACCACTGGACCATTAAAACCGGGCATTTGTGGACCCGCTTTGCTCACAAACGTCACAAAAAATCTCTTTCACGAAAGCTGTCACTTATGGTATGCAGGTCAGAGAACTATTTTTACCAAAAAAAATACCATAAATCTTATATAAAATCACCGAATTTGTCCATAGATCTGGCAAAGTTTCGCTATATCAGCCGGTAGCGGCAAAATTTAGGAAGCAAGATGTTCTTCATTTTCCAGCTGAAGGTACCCCCACATGTGAAGAGATGTCTGAATGAGAAGGCTCGGTGCTATCCTGATTTTATACAGCTCTCAGTTTCAACTGGATATTTTTGGTGCTTGCTGCCATTTGCAATTGATGACTCGATAGAGAACAGACGCTTTGGGAGAGGCAAGAGTTGCAGTCGGTTCATGTCGCTGGCAAGAATCAATTGGAGAATTGTGAGATGTGTGGCCTCCTTTCTCTATCTCCTTTTGTGTGCATTCAGTAATTCAACACGTGAGCTTCTAGATGTTGCTTCACAGAGTTGGCCTCTTAGGAAGACCACATACAAACGCACATTATTGCAGGAGCTTCAATTCTTATCTGAATCTGAACCGATGAGGCATGTATATATTGCATTTTTTTATAGTGGGAAAAAAGCCATCACTTTTCGACAGAATTAAGATCAGATGCAATGGATCATAGGTGGTGTTTAATAATGGTACGAGGCACATGTCACTCATGGTGTCCTCTAGTTGCATCAATCATACATGTGTGGAATAAACATGTGCTCGTATACATGGTACAGATACAACTGCTACTAGATCTAGCATGAGGTTTTTTTTCTTGCAGAGTCAACTTGCAAAGTTCAGACCTCTGGAAGCTAGTGGAAGTATATATTTCTAGTTACCTTTGAAATTCTTCTTCAGTTATCTTTCAACATCTTTCTATCTCGTGGTAATTCAAGCATGTGCTCGTGTGTCCACTCTCTGAAGCACTGACGTAGTTGTCAGTTCCAGTTTCAACGCAAATCACTTGTGGCACTGTCCAGAATTGAAAAGATCCAGCATATCATCATCGAGGACGGTAGGCACGCTGGCACATAAGGCTTAATTGACGATCCGGAGGATTTACACCACATAGTTCTGAATCTTTTGATCCATTTCCTTGTCACACACGAGCACCACCTTGTGTGGAGAATAGTAGTCAAAAACCCTGTGTGGAGAATGTCCGCATCACAGATTATTTTAAATATTAGTTATGGTATGAGTAGCCATACTGGTGTCATTGTCTGAACTTCAGATTAACTGTACAACAGTGAGATATGAGCCACATCGCTACTTGAGCAAATGTTTTATTTCAATGAGTTGTGCAACTAGACTAACTCGATGTCTTGGCTAATCACCCAGCAGATAATTGCACTTGCACAAAAGTGGTCATGATCTTTATATATATGATTTAACAAGTCCACTGTGTAGTCTGAAACCTAAAGTGGTCGTGACTCAAAAGACAAAACAACCTTCAACCGAGTTGAAAAAATCATGTGCTGAAGGCGACATGATTTGCTATGGACCAAACCACCACGAATGTCGTAGCGGCCACCCGAAGTATGACACCACACTACATGGTTCCATGAATTGGCGAAATGGCCATCGCTTTACAAGCAAATGCTCCATGCCATGCCACACCCGTCCTAGCAAGCCTAGTTGGATCATCATTTGGCTCTAATTAAGATGAGAATGCGAGTTCTGCTTGCTTGTCATGGTCGATCTCTTCCTCATACCATCATGCGTCTCCTTGGCCAAAAGCGTGTTAGACGAACCGTCTCCCTGCTCACTGCCGTGTACTCTCTGCTGCATACACTGATACACACGACACAATAGAGTAATCACACATCAGATAATTGCTGCAAACCCAGCGATTTGACGCCCTTCAATATCTATGGATCTCGTTTGAGGGAACGCCGCAACAGCAGGGAAGAAAAAGAAAGAGCAATGGCGATGTTGGGGAAGACAAAGAAAGGCAATGGCGATCTTGCTTAGACTGAAAAGTCAGAGGCCAAAAAGATGCTCGTTGATTGTCTAGATGATTTCCGTGATGCAATCTTCTTAACATGCTGACAATTCTCAGATTCTGCTGAAACGTTCAGGTGAACCTTTTTAAGAACCGCCGTGCTAGCACTAGTAGAAAACGGGGCTAATCCTGGGGCATTAGTCCCGGTTGCTCTTTGAACCGGGACTGATGCTCTGGGCCCCACCGCTTTTTCGGCCGCAGGGCCCCAGAATCTATTAGTTCCGGTTCGTTTTGAAACTTTAGTCCCGGTTCATAATACGAACCGGGACTAATGTCTCTGGAGTCGAATCTGGCCGTTGCCAGGCTCATTAGTCCCGGTTGGTAATACCAACTGAGACTAAAGACCTAGCCTTACCAATCGGGACTAATGAGTTTTCTATATAAAAAATCTCCTTCTTCCTCCCCGAGCCAGCCATTCCCCCTCTCCACTCTCCAAGTGTTCTTCATGCAACAAGCTAGCTCGAGTTCATCCTCTTTGACCACCATTTTTTGTCACAATTTGGTGTCCCCACTTCAATCTAAGTGGACTAAAAGGTGAGGAACTTTGAGCTTTTGTCTTTTATTGGTAATTTAGCTCATTTAATGCTCCAGAAGTAGATAGATTTGTGAATTTATTATGGGAGCAATTATTTAGATGTTTATTTGATTATGTGTAGAAATAGATGAAGATAGAGGTAGAGATAGAGATATAGATAGAAATATAAAATAGAAAATAAAAATAAAGATAGAGAGATAGAGATAGAGATAGAGATAGAATTAAAAATAAAAATAGAAATAGACATAGAGATAGAAATAAAGATAAAAATAGCGATAGAAATAGAGATATAAATAGAAATAGAGATAGAGATAGAAATAGAAAATAGAAATAGCGATAGAAATAGAGATAGAAATAGAAATAGAAAATTGAAATAGAGATAGAAATAAAAATAGTGTTAGGAATAGAGATAGAAATAGAGATAGAAATAGCGATAGAAATAGAGATAGAAATAGAAAATAGAAATTGAGATAGAAATAAAAATAGTGATAGAAATAGAGATAGAAATAGAAATAGAGATAAAAATAAAAATAGTGATAGAAATAGAAATAGTGATAGAAATAAAATTAAAGATATAGAAATGGACATACAAACAAAATTAGAGATAGAAATAGAAATTGTATATTTCATTTGCGTTTGATATATACTTATATAATGCAGATGAGCCGAGCATGGATGTACGCCGATCGATGCTCTGGAGATTTCATTAAAGGCATGCATTCTTTTCTCAATGTGGCTGAGGCAAACAAGCGGAATAGTTTTATGTGTTGTCCATGCTGTGTTTGTCGAAATGAGAAGGATTACCCCTCCACAAAGACCCTTCACATCCACCTATTCCGGTTTGGTTTCATGTTCGGCTATAATTGTTGGACCAAGCATGGGGAGAGAGGGGTTATGATGGAAGACAACGATGAAGAAGAGAATGATGACAACTATCCTGAGTTCCCTGAAACCACCGATACCGCAATGGAAGATAATGAAGAAGAAGAAGGTGAAGAACGGGCATCAGATGTGCCCGCTGATAATCTTGGTCAGGTCATTGTTGATGCACAGATAGACTGTGAAAGTGAAAAGGAGAGGGAGAAGTTGGAACGCATGTTAGATGATCACAAAAAGAATTTGTACCCAAATTGCGAAGACGGCCAAAAAAAGCTAGGAAGCACGCTGGAATTGCTGCAATGGAAAGCAGAGAGTGGTTTATCTGACAAGGTATTTGAAATGTTGCTGAAAATTGTGAAGAAGATGCTTCCAAAGGATAACGAATTGCCCGCCAGTACGTATGAAGCAAAGAAGATTGTCTGCCCTCTAGGATTGGAGGTGCAGAAGATACATGCATATATTAATAATTGTATTCTCTACCACGGTGAGTACGAGAATTTGAATGCATGCCCGCTGTGCAGTGCTTTTCGGTATAAGATCAGGCGATATGACCCTGGTGATGTTGAGGGCGAGCACCCCAGGAAGAGGGTTCCTGCCAAGGTAATGTGGTATGCACCTAAAATACCACGGTTGAAACGTTTGTTCAGAAACAAAGAGCATGCCAAGTTGTTGCGGTGGCACAAAGAAGACCGTAAGAGTGACGAGATGTTGAGACACCCCACTGATGGGTCGTAGTGGAGAAAAATCGACAGAGATTTCCCAGAGTTTATGGAAGACGCACGGAACTTAAAGTTTGGTCTAAGTACAGATGGCATGAATCCTTTTGGGGAGCAGAGCTGCAGTCATAGCACCTGGCCCGTGAATCTATGTATCTATAACCTTCCTCTTTGGTTGTGCATGAAGCGGAAGTTTATTATGATGCCAGTGCTTATCCAAGGCCCGAAGCAACCCGACAATGACATTGATGTGTAACTAAGGCCATTAGTTGAAGAACTTAAACAGCTGTGGTAGACTGAAGGTGTACGTGTGTGGGATGAGTACAAACAAGAGGAATTTGATCTACGAGCGTTGCTGTTTGTGACCATCAATGATTGGCCTGCTCTTAGTAACCTTTCAGGACAGACAAACAAGGGATACAATGCATGCACGCACTGTTTAGGTGAGATCGATACTATATATTTGGATAAAAGTAAGAAGGTGGTGTATCTGGGGCATCGTCGATTTCTTTCGCCCAAACATCAATTGAAGAAAAAAGGCAAGCATTTCAACGGCGAGGCAGAAGTCCGGGGCAAGCCTAAACGCCATACTGGTGATGATATATTTGATATGGTCAAAGATTTAAAAGTAGTCTTTGGAAAGGGTCATGGCAGTCTGTCTGTTCCGAATGACGCTAGCGGACACGCACCCATGTGGAAGAAGAAATCTATATTTTGGGAGCTTAAGTATTGGAAATTCCTAGAGGTCCGCTCTGCAATCGACGTGATGCACGTGACGAAGAATCTTTGCGTGAACCTACTAGGCTTATTGGGCTTGTATGAGAAGACAAAAGATACACCGGAAGCACGTGAGGACCAGCACCGTATGAAAAGGAGAGACGGCATGCATCCAGAGGATTTTAAGGGTCCTGCGAGCTACGCTCTTACCAAAGAAGAGAAGGAAATCTTTTTTGAATGCCTGAGCAGTATCAAGGTCCCATCTAGATTCTCGTCGAATATAAAAGGAATAATAAATATGGCAGAGAAAAATTCCAAAACCTAAAGTCTCATGACTGCCACGTGCTTATGACGCAATTGCTTCCGGTTGCATTGAGGGGGATTCTACCGGAAAATGTTCGAGTACCGATTATGAAGCTATGTGCATTCCTCAATGCAATTTCGCAGAAGGTAATCAATCCAGAAGATCTACAACGGTTACAGAATGATGTGTCCCAATGTCTTGTCAGCTTCGAGTTGGTGTTCCCACCGTCCTTCTTCAATATTATGACACATCTCTTAGTTCACTTAGTCGAAGAGATTTCCATTCTCGGTCCAGTATTTCTGCACAATATGTTCCCCTTTGAGAGGTTCATGGGAGTCTTAAAGAAATATGTGCATAACTGTGCTAGGCCAGAAGGAAGCATCTCCAAGGGCTATCTAACAGAGGAGGTCATTGAGTTTTGTGTTGACTTTGTTCCTGACCTGAAGCCGATTGGTCTTCCTCAATCGCGGCATGAGGGGAGACTGAGTGGAAAAGGCACGCTAGGAATGAAATCAGCATACTGTATTGACGGACATTCTTTGAGTGAAGTACACTACACAGTTTTACGAAATTCCACGTTGGTGGAGCCGTATATGGAGCGACACAAGAATATTGTACGCTTAGAAAACCTGGGGCAGTCTGACTCCTGAATTACAAAGTTCCACATGGCGACTTTTGGTGGTTGGTTACAAACACTTCTCATAAATGATGCCAATGTTGGATATGAGTTGTCCATGTTGGCCAAGAAACCATCTTCCACTATATTGACTTTCTAGGGTTACGAGATAAACGGGAATACATTTTCCACGGTCGCCCAATATAAAAAGAGCACCAATCAAAACAGTGGTGTCCGCTTTGATGCAGCAAATGACAATGGGACAAAGAACACATATTATGGTTACATAGAGGAGATATGGGAACTTGACTATGGACCGTCTTTTAAGGTCCCTTTGTTTCGGTGCAAATGGGTCAAGCTGACAGGAGGCGGGGTAAAGGTGGACCAGCAGTACGAAATGACAACGGTGGATCTCAATAATCTTGGTTACAGAGATGAACCATTCGTCCTAGCCAATGATGTCGCTCAGATTTTCTATGTGAAGGACATGTCTACCAAACCGAGAAAAAAAAGATAAGAAAACAAATACATCACATGATGAGCCAAAGCGACACATTATTCTTTCTGGGAAAAGAATCATCATGGGAGTGGAGGACAAGACAGATATCTCAGAAGATTATAACAAGTTTGATGAAATTCCGCGCTTCAGAGTGAACAGTGACCCAACCATCCTCTTAAACAAAGAAGATAATCCATGGTTACGGTGCAGAAGAAAACCCCAACACTAAATGGGGATGTTGGTGATGTGTAATAATGTATTAAACCTTTTATGTAAATGTATGATTCGAACACTTTTTATATTTCAAGTTTTGTCAGATAGTTAATAGTTTAAATAGTTAGAATAATTGATTTTGAAAATAAAAAATGGTTTTGAATTAGTTAATCAATTTCAAACACTTTTCATATTCATAGTTTTATCAAATCCTAAAATATGCAAAAAGAATATTAATCAATATAGTTTTAATTGAAAATGGCAAGATAGTTAATAGTTTAAATAGTTAGAATAATTGATTTTGAAAATAGAAAATGGTTTTGAATTAGTTAATCAATTTCAAACACTTTTCATATTCATAGTTTTATCAAATTCTAAAATATGCAAAAAAGAATATTAATCAATATAGTTTTAATTGAAAATGGCAAGATAGTTAATAGTTTAAAAAGTTAGAATAATTGATTTTGAAAATAGAAAATGGTTTTGAATTAGTTAATCAATTTCAAACACTTTTCATATTCATAGTTTTATCAAATTCTAAAATATGCAAAAAGAATATTAATCAATATAGTTTTAATTGAAAATGGCAAAATAGTTAATAGTTTAAATAGTTAGAATAATTAATTTTGAAAATAGAAAATGGTTTTGAATTAGTTAATCAATTTCAAACACTTTTCATATTCATAGTTTTATCAAATTATAAAATATGCAAAAAGAATATTAATCAATATAGTTTTAATTGAAAATGGCAAAATAGTTAATAGTTTAAATAGTTAGAATAATTAATTTTGAAAATAGAAAATGGTTTTGAATTATTTAATCAATTTCAAACACTTTTCATATTCAAAGTTTTGTCAGATTCTAAAATATACGGAAGTTATTCAAATTGAAATTCAAAATTCATATTCAAATGAAATCTGAAAAAATATAAGCCTTGGCGCGCATTTATTAGCCCTTCAGTCCTGGTTGAAGCCACCAACCGGGACTAAAAGGGTCGGGCTAGGGCACGAACTGGAACCGCCGCCCCCAAAACTCTTTAGTCCCGGTTGAAGCCACCAACCGGGACTAAAGGGGGGGGTATATAACCCGCCGCCCCTCGTCTTCTTCCCCCAGTCGACATTTAGCGAAATCTGCAGATCACCTTCGACGACGACGACGCCCGCGCGCAGAGAGGGGAGGTGCTGCCCGTGCCGCCCACGCCGCCGTCGAGCCGCCCGTCCCCGAGCCGCCCGTCGTCGAGCCGCCCGTTCCCGCGCCGCCCGTCCCCGAGCTGCCCGTCCCCGCGTCGCCCGTCCCCGAGCCGCCCGTCGCCGCGCCGTACGTCCGTCGCCCATCGCCGCGCCGCCCCCGGAGCAGTCGACGCCGCCGCCACCCGTAGCAGTCGATGCCGCCGCCACCCGTAGCCGGCCACGCCCGCTGCCGCCGCCCCCATCTCCGATCCGCGCGCCTGCAGGTTAGTTTTGTTCGATAGAAATTTTTTGTTAGTTAGAAATTATTTGTTAGTTAGATAGAATTGTTATTAGTTATATAGAAATTTTAGTTAGATAGAAATTTTAGTTAGAAATTATTTGTTAGTTAGAAATTATTTGTTACATAGAATTGTTAGTTAGATAGAATTGTTAGTTAGATAGAATTGTTAGTTAGATAGAAATTTTACTTAGATAGAATTGTTAGTTTTATAGAAATTTTAGTTAGATAGAAATTTTAGTTAGAAATTATTTGTTAGTTAGAAATTATTAGTTAGTTAGAAATTATTCGTTAGTTAGAAATTATTTGTGAGATAGAATTGTTAGTTAGATAGAAATTTTAATTAGATTGAAAATTATTTGATAGAAATAGTTAGTAGATAGAAATATGAATTTTGTTAGAAATAATTAGTAGATGGAAATATGTATTTTGTTAGAAATAGAGTAAAAAAATAGTTAGTAGTTAGATATGTTTAAAATGTTAGTTAGAAATGTTAGAAATAGTTAGTAGTTGTTTATATATTAGTTGTTTGTCAGCGGCCACGATGTCCCACCCGTTGACCAGATGGGCGATATTCGGGAGTGGGCTCCGCCGGGCTGGCACTGGGAGGTGTCACCTGTTGGAGCGCGCAGCTTGGTGAGGAATCCGGGGCCCGTTGTCGACCCGGATCTGCTTTGGTGGAGGTCGCATGGGCCAGGCGCGGTGCGGAGGGAGACAGCCCCCGAGGAGGTGGTACGTCGACGTATTAGAGAGGAGGACGAGCACGTTCATCGCTACCTGTATTTGTTGGATAGGTCTCCTGACAGGGGTTGGTCGATTCTTCAGGGATCTCACATTAGCTATGATCCCGTTAGCGTTCCACATCTTTGGTTTGTTACCATCCGTGACTCAGCACCAGGTCGACGTTGATTATTCGTGATGTGTTATGTAACTGGTGGATTATTTGTTATTGTATTGCATCCGTGTAATGTTGTTGATCTATATATGTTATTGTACTGCATTCGCGTAATGTTGTTGATCTATATCTATCTGCTGTATATTGTTTACTCGACGTAATGTATTAATCTTTCTTGTGTATTATTTCAGATATGGATTTCGGCGCCGGGAGAGAAGGTGAGGACGAGATGTTGAATATTATAGGAGAGGGTACCAGTGGAGGAGACGGCTCATAATTTTTAAACGAGTCGGGTGAGGGAATGGAGGAGGAGCAGCCGCATGAATCAGAAACAAATGATGATTGCGAGGATGGCTCACAAGGGACTGGACGTGCCTTAACGCGGTCCGGCGAGGTATACATATGTTAAGCTTCTATTCATGAATCTGTAGATGACGATGCATTAAGTGGTATATATATTAACGAATGTTTCTTCTTTTAGACCTCTGAATCTTCTAGGAAGAAGCGAGGCCCGGTCAAACGGCTGGCATCCAATCAGCATTACACGATTGGGCTTGTCTCCAATAAAGGCGAACCGTTGGAACCCAAGAGTGTTGCAAGTGCATTCATTTCTCAATATGGATGTCTTGTCAGGGTTATGGTCCCGATCAGCATTCAATATTGGTATAAGCCCAAGGCGGCAAAGGGAGAGCCAGTAGAGCCAGTGCCAGAAGAGGATGCAGCAGTCAATTATGTCACCAAGATCATGAAAGACGGGCTGTGGGAATCCCTCATTCCACATTTCACTATGCCGGCCACCGAGTCCCTGGAACTCGCAGAGGCACAGAAGGAGAAAGTCAGGGAGTGGGCTCTCAAGAAGATGGCTGCACAGTTCAATAACCACAAGAAGAGGTTATGGAACGCCTATGAAAACGCCGATCGACAACCTCCAGAATTTACTGGCCCAAATGAGAACCTGCGGGATCACTGGGATGCATTTGTGGAGTACAAGGAATCTGAACTGGGTAAGCTAAGGAGTAAAAAAAAATAAGATCAATGCCGCTAAAAAGAAATATCACCATACAATGGGTCCAGGTGGCTACAAGATTGCCGAGGTTAAGTGGGATATGCAAGAGGCCCGCCTGCGAGAAAAAAGCATCGAACCAGAAACAGAAAATTGGCCTAGAAGGTCAAGAAATTGGGCACTTGGGCATGGGGCTGCCTACGACGAGAGAACATGGAAATTAGTCGAAAAGAAGAAACAAATTGCTGAACCCCTGAGAGAACTTGTCAAGACAATCACCGATGTTCAAGAGGGGACGTTCCAGCTGGACAGAGAGAACGACGAGCTGACAAAGGCCCTCAAGAACAAAGAACACACGGGACGAACACGAGGTCTGGGTTCTGCCATTCCGTGGAGGTCTGGGTTCACCGAAGACAGCCAAACTTATAGAAACCGAGAGAGAGCGAAGAAGCGGAAGGCGCAGGAGGAGGCCACACGGATAGAGAGCATAGAAAGGTAACATGCTGAGCTGATAGAGTTGTATTTACAGCAGCAGAAGGCACTGGAGGAATTAAAGTCGCAAGGGGCAACTCAGCATCAGCAACAACTAGAACATGCATTAGGCGACCCATCTCAGTGGAGAAGCAGCGTGGCATCCATAGATCTTAGGGTCGGTGAGGCACCGATGGATCACTACCCCGTGGATGATATCAGCGGGAAGACAAGCTGTGAGATGCATCAGTCCATGAAGAACATCTCGATGAAGGTGGCGGTCGGCTATATGTTACCTTCTAGACCTGGACAAACCTGGCATGGCCGTGAGATTCGAGCTGGCTATGCTCGTGTCGGGATGGATGCAATTGTGCGAGGGTATGAGTCCCTTGAGCTTGACGTCGCTGGACCTGAAGAGGAGGCAACACTTAGAGAAGTATTGGGTGGTGTCATTCTTTGGGATAAGAAACACATCGTGTTTCTAGGCTCGGTGCCAAAGCGGCCACCCCCTCCTCCGAGTCCTCGCAATTCACCACCCCCTCCTCCGAGTCCTCGCAATTCACCACCCCTCGACAATGATAGGGACAACTACCAGAGCCCCAGTCCACATCGATCTCCGCCTCAGTCTCAGCCACCTCCACCGCCTCTGCCCACTCGCAAGTCCCATAGTTATGGCAAGTCCGCTGCTATGTCTAGTAGTAATGCCTCTCCGAAGAAACATAGGGCCAAGAAAGCCAAGGAGGTGCTACCTCCTGTCGAGAAGACTGCTGAGGAAATTGAGGCGGAGGACAGAGCCAAAGTGAAAAGAAAGCTCGCAGCGCTACGCCCGACCCCTACCCCAAAGCAGGTATATACTCCAAAACATAAGGAGTGGGCCTTTGATATGCTTACCCAACCTTTGCAATATGAATTGAATAAGTCAGATGACTACAAGCGCTGTTTGGATAAGCAGGTAGATGCGAAAGAAGAAGCTAATAATACAAGCGCAGCTGCAAGAGGGAAAAGGGACGTTGCCCAGCTTGGAGCACAGGCAAAAAAATCGATCTCCCCGCTAAAGGTCTTTGCTAGTGATGCTGGTGGGAGTGTTGCTCAACCCAGTCACTACGACTTTGCTGCTGATGCTGGTTTGACTCTTTCTCAATTGATGTATGAAGATATCCCAAAGGCGCTTGTAGCACGACAATATGAAAAGGGGAAGAGTCTGGTCCCACCTGAGATTGAAAGGACTCTACCAACACAAATGCGAAAATTGCATAAGTGGTACATGCATGCCGCAAAGGGCGCGCAAGAATTTCTCCTTATGAAAATCACACGGGACCATTTCTTAGGTGAAGACTTGGTCCATATTGAGTTTGATGAATTCTTTCAGCTATTCAATCAAGACGCGCTCGACAAATCTCTCATCAGTGCCTATTTTCTGTAAGTGATTTATTATTTTTATAAGTCTCTAGCTCAACTCGTTCTTTGCATGTAATTATCCTCACTACGCTGTTTATTATGCAGAATGAAGAGTATGCAATGTAAGCAAAGAAACGACTTCCAAGTTGGATTCATTGATCCAAATCGAGTTAACGCAGTGACGGTACAGAACAAACGCAAGGAGACGGAGGATATCTTGCTAGAGTTCTTACTTACGCAGGAATACAGAACTAGAATACTATTTTCATACAACTTCAAGTGAGTGTTACTATCTTATACACAGTTACTTTTCCTTACTCGATGTTATAAGTGTAATTGATGAGTTATTAACTTATATAATTAAACTTGTGCGTAGTTTCCACTGGATTTTGCTAAAGATTGAACCTGACTATGGAAGGGTTGAAATCTTTGACTCGTTGAAAAAAGAACTTAATGAATACCAAAGCATCATTGATATGATGGATAGGTAATTTCAATCATTACGGCATTATATCGGTTTCTTTCATTCATTTATAACTCATCTATTCATTTTGTTTGCTCGGCGGTGTTTGGAAACGGTTTATACGCACAGTAAAAGGTGAATGGAAAAATGTGCTGATTTTCCGTCCGATTGAGGTAAGTCATACGAGCTAGGTCCACACATCCCTTTAATTCTAGTTTCAAATACCATTAAGTATATCAATCTTGATATATCATTGACTAAAATCTATTCTCGTAAAGTGTGCGAGGCAGCCATCAGGGACTAATTTATGTGCATACTACGCTTGCGAGAACCTTCGCATGCAGGTCACTGAAGGAATTAATTTTCAAACAGTAAGTGAATAATATACTGACAAATTCATTTATTGCCATCAATTTTGTTATGATGATTTATATTCATATTGATCTTCTTCTTTGTAGTTCGAAGCAAAGCGGAATCGGCTCTCACCGACTGAACGCATAATAGGGATTCAAGAGGAAATAGCCGGATTTCTACTTGACCGTGTCATTAACCCAAAGAGTGAATTTCATGTCAGTTTCGATTAGACAACTTGTATGTGTGTAATTAAACAAGTCGTGATCTTATGTGTGTAAACAAGTTGTATATACTTGTATGTATATGCTCGGCGGACAAGATATATTATATATGTATCGGCTTGTATATTATGTTGTAATATTGTATGAATATGTATATATGAAAACTTGTTTGAAATGAATCAAAAAATTAAATGGAGCAAAATACAAATAAACCGTAAACCCTAAATAACAATTGAAATCTATAAAAATAAAGAGGAAGCAAAGGCTGCCACGTGTGGTCTCTTTAGTCCCGGTTCGAACCGGAACGAAAGGTCCTACGCTCACGAGCGCCTGGCCCCTGCCACGTGGTAAGGCTTTAGTCCCGGTTCATAACGCAACCGGGACTAATGATAGGGCTCCAGTCCCGGTTGGTTAGTCCCGGTTGCGCAACCGGGACTGAAGCCCGGCACCAACCGGGACTGATGCCCTGTTTTCCACTAGTGTAGCTGTTTGCAACATTTGCAAATTTATCAGCGACAATACTAGCCGCAGCATATTTCCCAGCTATCTTTCGATGTCTTTTTAAGTTATCTTTGAACATCTTTCTTTCTCATGGTATTTTCTCTGAAAATATTTTATTCTCATGGTAACTGAAGCATGTTTGTGTGTCCACTCTTTTAAACACTGACGTTGTTATCTGCTCGTGGTATTGTCCAAAAAGATCATGTTGTTATCTGCAACTAGCCAGGTGGCCCTCGCAAATGCGAAGGCATTATCTTTAATGTGATGAAAATCATTTTAGACATAAATTTATATTTGTGAATGTTAATTTTTCTATCGATATCGATGATATAATGCTAAATATATTATCACACACAGAAACATATTTAATCATCTTTAATTTTATTATCTAAGGATAATAATGACATTTCCAAAAAGAGCATACGTATCATTAACAATATATATCATGGGTCTGTTATATAAAATAAGTACATATAACTGACGTTCAAAACATGCACAAAATCATAGTTTATTATTTGGGATTAGATGCTAGGTTGACATTAGGATTGTAGCTTGTTGTCGTATATGTAAAACTATAACTATGTACATATATGATATGGTGCAAATACTAATTAGAGCATATTTGGGCAACCTGCGCATTCCCGCTGCTAGAGTTTGTAGAGATTCTTATTTTCTATTGATTCGTTATTTTATCTTTAATTCGTTTAGGTTCACATTGGAAGACCCTACAATACATACAGGAACCATGAAGATTTTATAACATGTGTGGAGTTGTTCATTAGCTTGTTATGATATCCCAGACAACATGCAAACATCTTAGTGTTTTTTTATATAGTTTTATTGATATTACATTTGATAAAGAAACATTTATTATATGTGTCGAATATGCACATTTTGATAAAAAACTTTTAGAAAAAGAGACACATATGTTTTCAAGATGTTTTCCATGTTCATGTTACCGGCGCACTCACAACATCATCTGTATTAATTTGCTCAAGACGTTTGCTTGCATATGTAGCATGTTAAGATAGTTCCAACTTTTTTTCTTGCTGATGTCATACTGCAATATACTCAGTCCTTATAGCATTTGATTTTTTCTTAACCAACCACTTATCAGCCGCTTTTAGCCATCATGAACTCTGCAGGTCTCACAATGAATTTCTGCATACATTGGCTACTCTCTTTTGTACTCTCCGGAATTTCTTTCACAATATTTGCACAATCCATTTTAATACACCTAAGGAAATCATATATGTTGGTACATCTGATCCATGTTCATACACATCTATTGCATTATTGGATATTACGTGTTGCCCTCAAGCATAGTTACCATGCATTTATGAGTCTATTTAGTGATACACACTATAATCTCCAAAGTGAAGTCTATGTTTTCAAAGTATCTGAGCTATAGTGTTTGTGTGTCACTTGATTGCCACAAAAAATTATAGTATTTTTATTAACACTAAATATTTTATGCGTCACTTTTTCTGCCAAGACTATTATTATTTGGTTTATTTCATCAATATGTTACTATTGATATACCATTTTGAATCTAGAATTGATATACCAATGTGAATCTAAAATTCATATTCCATTGTCTATATAGAATTTTCATATTGAGATACTATGATTCGAGCCTTGGAAAAATTATTTAATGTGATGCATTCGATCAGTATGGATCTTGTGTGAATATAAAAACTAATTGTATTTGTGTGCTTGTGGCTTGCCGTACAAATCCGTAGGCTTTGACTAAAATTTATGATTTATGTTTAATTATTTTCTCCTAATACGCATCCTTTCATGTTAATTTTTCCATCAATATTTTTTTTGCACCAAAAATAAATCTTAACGCACAAACCGCTTGTACTTGATTTTTATTTATATATTTCCTATTTTTTGCACCTAGCGGGTTTGTCATTTTAGATAACCCATGGTCTATCCTGACATGAACATATATTTGGTATGCACCGGTGTACATCTGAAATTGAATTTTCACATTTCTATATTTTACTAACTCTTAGATCTACTAAATCCTAACCATTAGCAGTAAAATCATTGGTATATTTTTTACTTGAAATTTTACTATTTTTAGTTTTTTAATCAGCTCTACATTGGTCAAATTGCATTTGTTCTTTTATACTCAGGGCAATCTCATGTCCCAAATGCATTCAAATGTACTTACTTTAATTTCATAAAAAGTTGACTACTTATGCATATTAATCATTTTTTCATAACACCTTAGCATTAGTCAAAATACACTTGTTTCTCGCTTAGTGTTATTTCTACAAATGCTTGCAAGCCTATTCATTTAGGCTGATGCATTTATTGTTTGGTGTACCATTTAAAATTGGTCAAATTATATTCCTCCATTTCATTGTAATATATGCCATGCACGTACTTCTAGGTCATGAATTTGACAATTAGAAAGTATAATATTTAATTTTTTCAATATTATAGGTTTTTAAATATATTTTATATTATATTGGTCAAATTGAGGATATAAGTATACGCGTAGAATCTATACACCGTAACCGAGAGCATAAATTTTTATGCCCGGTCGGTCCCTTGTATTTGCACCAATATTGTGTCTTAATTGGGCCAATAAGCAGCCGAGTAGAATGTAGACGATGGATCACCAATTAGCAGTTAAAATTAATTCTTACATCTATATACTATCTTTTTTATCCTTTCTGGAGTCCTATAAACTCACGCTTGTATCTCTTTCATTGCTGCATGTATGGACGTGGGGTGTATTGGGTGTTTTAACTCTTTTATTTTATAGGCAGGGTTAGCTAACTCTTTTTTTTCCTTTTGGAACACACGACAAGCTAGCTAGTGTCCTAGCATGTTACGGCTTGTTTTTTTTTTGCTAGCACGTTGGTATGCACCTGTAGATGTGACATAGAGTTGCCACATGTTTATATTTTACGTAACACTTAGATCTATTTAATCTTGACCATTAGCTATAAAATCAACGGTATATTTATTTGTAGCCTATGTAGATTAACGTGGTGGCTCTATTTTAGATACCCCGTATTATGCTTTTAGTATATACTAGCAAACATGCCGGTGCGTTGCAACGGGAGAAAATATATGCAGTTATGGAGACGTAAAAAGTATGTTATTATTGGCATAACCGGGACGTGTGTTTAGATTGCGACTCGATGATAAATTTGATATTCTTGGTGTTGTTTCTGAAAAGAATATAATTTTGAGAGAAAACCAAATTCAAAATAAAAATGGCATATTTTTTATTTCCATGAATAAATAACCTTGCATAATATTTTTGGGATAACTGATGGACCATCCAGTGCTTGTGAATTTACCGGTATTTTCTTATACCGGTGCGTACCGGTAAAACCGGTTATAGTGGCAGAGAAAAAAAAGCTGGGCACTCCACAACTTGGATTTCTAAGTTCCTAGATTTGATCACAATACATCCCAATAGCACTAAATTAGCATAAAAAAAATGTGTACTATCTTTGGAGAGTTCATTTTTCAACAACAGCGGGTGAAAATAATGCAGATCGATGTAGATAAAAAAAATATCACAGTGAATTAAAACAGAGCCTTACCAACGATTGAGAGTCCGGAAGATCCAGAGATTGATCAAAAGGAAGAAGAGAATGCATGAGGTTGTGTCTAGAGCGGTAGTGCGGCACTGCTGCTCGGCCATGCAAATTTGGTCTTATTTAGGTTCCTCCCTGCACCAATGTTGGTCGTTGTTGTGATTCTTCTCGCGCTGAACGAATCACGTTTGAGGTCTTTCTCTTTCTGAACGGCTACTACAGGCCAACGCTTCACATGGAGGAGATAGCTGGTGGCCTAAACTGAACCAAATTGACACAGTTTGCACTGTCAAAGTTGATACGCTTGAGCCACACTGCGGCACAGCACACCTAGCACTGCACCGCCGCGTCAACGCCGCCCATGAAGGCACCGCGCAACGACGCAAGGAGACGCTCCAGTTTTTGTAGGTGCCGTTGGCGATAGAGCCGGCGGCGTTTCGGAGGGATATGGCGATTGGCGACGACCTGGAGGGCGCCGTCCGCGAGGAGCAGCGTGGCCCACTGCCCGTACTGCGTCGCCTTCCCGGTCCCCATCTCGCCCTGTGCAGGGCTCCTCCTTCCTTGATTCCTTGTGCGCGCGGCTCCGTGCTCCATCTCTGCGCTTTTTGCCTCCCTCCTCTTCTCCCCTCTAGATCCTCATCCACCCTCGCGCTCGCGGCCGTCGGAGGCCTGTCAGCACCTATCCGCCCTCCCCTTACTCTTCCGCATAATCTTCTGAAACCGCACCGAGGACAAATCAGTCTAGCTCGTCGCCAAGCTCCGGGACGCGCGCGGCCATGCGCCGACTGCCCCCGGCAGCGCTCCGCCCTCCCCCGGCCGCCCGGCGCCTTTCCCTATCCGCCCGTCACCGCCCTCGCTCTGCCCTCCCCCGGCCATGCGCCGGCGCCCCCAGCCGGCCATCCCAGACCGCGCTCCGCCCTCCGCCGGCCATCTGCCAGCCGCCCCTGGCCGCGCTTCGCCCTCCCTGGGCCGCCCGGTGCCCTTCCCCAGCCGCCCGTCACCGGCCATGTGCCAGCCCCTGGCGTGCCCGACCCTGGCTGCGCCTGTCCCGACGCCCTCCACCAGCCATGCGCCTGCCCGTGCTGCCTGCGGTGGTGTCCGGGTGTGCCCGCGCCGCCCGACCGTAGCCGCCCTGGCCGCTGCGGCGCCCACCTCCAGAGCCTCCGTCAAGTGGCCTCCCGCGCCGCCGCGTGATGCAACTTGCCAAAGTCCCCGCAATCGACATGGTCTCCATGGCCTATGGCCTCTCGTTCCTCTCTTGTTTCAGATGACAGGGAGAGAAAGTCATGGAGAGCGCTCGCCATACGCCGCTGCGTCTCCCGAGGTGAAGAGAGAGAACCGGGGGGTAATATGCAAATACGGGATGTAGTAACTTAATATTTGGACTGGGCTTTTTTACAAAACGTCCGGATGGAAGAACCAAACTATTGAACCCTTACGTACTTTATTATTAGGTAAAGATTAGGTAAAGAAGTAGATAGTACCGCGTGATGCAACCTGCCAAAGTCCCCGCAGTCGACATGGTCTCCATGGTCTATGGCCTCTCGTTCCTCTCTTGTTTCAGATGATAGGGAGAGAAAGTCATGGAGAGCGCTCGCCATACGCCGCTGCGTCTCCCGAGGTGAAGAGAGAGAACCGGGGGGTAATATGCAAATACGGGATGTAGTAACTTAATATTTGGACTGGGCTTTTTTACAAAACGTCCGGACGGAAGAACCAAACCATGGAACCCTTGCGTACTTTATTATTAGGTAAAGATTAGGTAAAGAAGTAGATAGTACCGCGTGATGCAACTTGCCAAAGTCCCCGCAATCGACATGGTCTCCATGGCCTATGGCCTCTCGTTCCTTTCTTGTTTCAGATGACAGGGAGAGAAAGTCATGGAGAGCGCTCGCCATACGCCGCTGCGTCTCCCGAGGTGAAGAGAGAGAACCGGGGGGGAATATGCAAATACGGGATGTAGTAACTTAATATTTGGACTGGGCTTTTTTACAAAACATCCGGACGTTAGAACCAAACCATGGAACCCTTACGTACTTTATTATTAGGTAAAGATTAGGTAAAGAAGTAGATAGTACTAGACGTTGTTATCTGCATATATCACGGTAGGCACTCACAAAAGGCTTAATTGATAATCTGGAGATTTTACACCAGAAAGCTCAGAATATTTTGATCGATTTTTCGCATCAAGAATAATCCTTTTTTTTGTTTGAGCAGCCATGCAGGTATCATGGCCGAACTTTCAACTATACAACATAAAGATACGAGTCATCGCCAGTTTCAGAAAGAATCTTGTACTGAAACAACCACCCATGGCTATCAGGAAAGATCTACCCTTTTTGTTTTCCTACAGGTCGTCTAGTACTAGACTAGGGAAACAGATTTCACTAAGCACGCATGAATCAATCTGAGCAAAGTTGGACATGGTATATGTGTGATTTAACCGGTCCACTGTGAGTGTCAGTGGTTAGTTCTGAAACCTATTGCTTTTGACTCAAAAGAAAAAACAACCTTCAACGGAGTAGGAAAATCGGTGAAAGGACACTAGTCCTGAAGATGACACCCTCCTGCTTGGCCGCTAATGGCTGCAATACTCGTTTTAGACCTCCACAACTATGACAAAATATACAGGTAAAAAGTGGCGCGCCGTGTCCCCGATAACCATACCACAGCTATGACAAAGAACGTATATGATGGCTATCGCTTTAGAGAAAGACATCACCTTTCACCTCAGGTATTTTTCGCTTGATTAATTCATCGACACGGTGCCCTCGACATGGCTCGGTTTGTAGTCGAATGCTCGTCAATTGTGCCGCGAGCAACGCGACCCATAGAAATTAACGATCATTTTTGCTTAAAAAATCCAATAGGTTAACTAATTTAATGAAAAATGTGGATTTCACTTGGCAAAAAGCAGAATGAAACTTGCTCTGTTCAATACGTACACAGCAGAGTAATCACATCAACCTTGATAGGAATGGAATTAATTGCTGCAAAACCAACGATTGGACCTCTCTCCTTAATTCGCTCTCCATTTGATTGTGATCTTGTTCAAGGGCGGAGACCCCAATCCAACCCATACAAAGCTATGATGGTGGCGAAGTGAGGGCAACAACAGTATGACGCCACAACAGTCAAGGAAGAAGGGAACATGACTAATTATTTTACTTGTTGACCTATGTGGAGAGCTGGAATAGGATTTCTGAGCAATGTTTGCACAACCGATCGAACTGTATCACGATAAGCTTTTGCCATTTCTTGTGTGGACGATATCAATTGGCTACATGAATACATTTGGGTCAAGGTCAAGGCGCTGGTCGCTGGTCCAAAATTTTGACTAGATTCAGTGAAGGGGATCGTTCTGAGACATGAAAACTGCATACGCTACTATATACAGGCTCATGAAATAAAGAAATTGTTCTGGGAAAGGGATGGACGCTTTGATCATGCTAGATGCTTCCGTGGGCGGCATATTCTACTCCCCGAGGCGATATTATAGACAGCAGCGCAAGCATATTTAGCATGTGTTCGTCCCATGCGTCGACATACCCTTGGCAACCGTCGAGTGGTATAATACTACCGCTAGAGCAGGCGCAAACATGAGAAATTTAATTTGCCTCAGTAGTTCATATAAATCCATTGTTTAAAACAAAATTAGAATTTTTTTTGCATGTAGATCCAGATATTCTATGTTCGCATATAAGGTTTTGAAAAAACATCATGTTCTGCGTAAAAGGATAAATTTTGATGCTCCTGCATGACTATTGACGAGACAACTTTTGCCTTTTTATAAAGATCGCATGAAATTTCATTTTTTTACATAAAATGTATGGATGTACACGCAAAATTTTATCTCAAACTTTTTGACTTTTCCAAATTTATTTGTTATACTTTTTTTATAAAAGACTCATATACACCTGGAGCCAAATCACCTCCTCTAGTAAACACCGCAACGTTATTTGGCCTCCGTGATGCTGCCCGGATGGCCGTAAGCGCGCAGCCATGGCACATGGAGACACAGATCTAAAAGAATTGGAGATCAATGGTGGCTCAGTTAGCTCAGGAGCAAGCATTAAAAAACTTATTGACCAAATTTTAAGGCATTTGGTGATCTTATACTGTTCTCGTAGATCTGAAGCAAACATTATTCAATTATTGAGGAAGAAAGGAACAAGATGGAACGGGCGGTGCAGCGTCCCTGGACATCTCAATATCATAGCATGATAATTGTAGATGTAACCGGCACATACCCATGGGGTCATCACCATTAATCTCTGAGCAGCTCCGATCACTGGGTCAAACAGTATAGGAATTCAGTTTGTTGGCGCTCTTCAATTGCTAAAGAACTATCGCCCGACAGTTGACACACACCCACGGTCCCATGGTGTTGTTGCTCGTTGCATGGTGGGCTACGATACTGACGGTGCAAGTTGCGTCGATTAAACAGGAACGGAGGGAGTAGGCGAGCAGCACCTGCGGCACACACGCTGCAAAACTCAGGCAAAGCGTGAGACAGTCGGGCAAAAACTTTATGGTATTCGAATGGATATGAATGTATCATTAATTACTATGAATATGTCATTAATATGCCACTAAATAATTGCAGCAGATCAACTAGGACATCCTCAGTTGCTAGTGTAATCTATTTTGATCCATAAAAGGAGCAGGTGCAAGATTAAGGAATACTTCAAGCTGAGAGATGAAACGTTCATGGACGCCAATCCAGTGCTTTTGCTACGGTGGGATTGGAAGTCACTGGGAATTCTTATATTACAAATGTGCATCTCTTGTGTTTTACGTTTTGAATTCAAATGTTTCAGATAAAATTCATCTTAAGCATAGTGGGTGTAGTTGTAGCCATCTTGTATGTTCTTCCGACAATAGTTGTGATAGACCTGGAGATGGAGATGAAGATCTGGAGTTAGGCGGGCCAAAGTAGTCAGGCTATACTGTCGTGTGGCGTGGGGTGCACTTTCAACCGGGAGAGTGTGTGTTTGTGTGTTTTCATGTGAACTGTGAGGTCTGGTGAGATGTACCGAGTGGTTTAGCAATGCTGAAGGTTATCTTCAAAACAAATACTCTAAATTTCTCACCTCTTCTCCCCTACTCGTCACCTCTAGTTCGTCTTCTTCTCATCCCACTTCCTGCAATCATTCGTTCCAATCCATGAGGCACCACTTGGGGCCTCTTACCAGCCATTTGTACATAAGAGAAAATGATTTTGTATCGCTTGAACTTTTGAATAATAAAAAGCATCCATTATCGAAAAAAAGAGAAAATGATTCACTTTCGTGTATCTCTAGTTGCTTTCAAGGAATATCTAATCTAATCTAATATATACTAAAAACACAATAAGAAGGATCTAAAATAGAGCCACCATATTAATCCACATGGGCTTAAAATAAATATACCATTGATTTCATTGTTAACGGTTAAGATTTAATAGATCTAAGAGTTACATAAACCTATAAACACGTGACAAGTCTATTACACATCTACACATGTACACACCAAATATATTTACGCTAGATTTAATAAACGTGCACCTAGCTAGATGGGTTCGTATTTGATTCAGAATCTACACGTGTACACATGGATACATAATTAATGCCCCAAAAAATCATGGATGTCTACGCAGGTGCTACGGTCGAGTAGTATTCAGTTTTTTTTTTCTATTAACGTGCTTGTCTATAACATCTTCCTACACGGTGTAGACATGTCTGACACGCCTTCTAACTACATGATTATATATTTTCTATACTTGTCTATATTTTTCTTTTAAAACATAGACTCAGAAAAATATTAGCTAAACGTGCAAGGAAGTCATACACGAGTTTGCTATGAGTCTTCCCAGCACTAGTAGAAAAAAAGGCTTTAGTCCCGGTTGGTAAGGGGCTTTAGTCCTGGTTATCCAACCGGACCTAGCAAAGCGGGACTAAAGTCTCTCCTCTTTAGTCTCGGTTGCCTCCACATGGCCCGGGTCATGTGTAGAAGGCTGGAGGACCCTTTAGTCTCGGTTGGTGGCTCTAACCGGGATTAAAGGGGTCCGATAAAATTTCTGGTAGAATTATTGAAAAAAGCCCAAAAAAATTTCGGATTTTTTTGAATTTCCATATTTTCGAATATTTGAATTGTTTAACAGTTTCCACTCTCCACTTAATCTCTAATGTCTAATCACCTCTATTCTCATGTTAAATTACATACTTGTGGTTCTCACTTCCTGATCGGTCACCCATCCTCACACCGCTCCATGCGCTCGTGACTTCTTGATAATGCTATGCTATCAATTCTATTAACCCATACACTTTGGTAACATATGATTTTACCTTTTTCAATTTCAAAGAATTCACAAAATAAGCAACAATGATTAAGTAATAATAAGCATCAATGAATTCTAAATAATCTTTATGCATAATTTAAATATTAATTTTTAAACTCAAAATATTCAAAAAAATTAAAAAACTTAAAAAATTCCAAAATTCTAAAATTAATTTAAAAACTTCAAAATGACCAAAAAGTATAAGAAACAACAAAAGAAATGAAAAATCCAAAAAAATCTTTTTTCTCATTTTTTCTGACAAAATCTAAAATCTTCCTGCTTTCATATTTCTCTTTGGAATTTTGAGAAACAAAAAATTGTGCAAACGGCCTTAGGCTGTTGAAATCGAATGCAAAATTTTGTGTAGATAGTTTTTTATATATTATACTTTTTTTCAAGTCCGTACACAAAAGTTATAGCCGTTTTAATTTGGAACAACCTTTTTTGCAAAAAAAAAATCAGAAAATCAAAATACAAATTTTCAAATTTTCCTTAAAAGTTGGTTGGGTGAGGTACATGCATGTCATAGGATTTTGAAATTTAAAGTTTTTATCATTTTTTTTATTTTTTTAGACATTTTTTCTGCGCGGGGTGGGGGGGAGGGGGGTAGGCATGAGAGAAAAAATTGGCGCCGGACCTTTAGTCCCGGTTTGAGCCACAAACCATAGCTCAAACCGGGACTAAAGCCTCCATTTGAACTGGGACTAATGCTTCCTGGCCACATTTTCATTTGAACCGGGACTAATGCTCATATTAGTCGGGGACCAAATTGTTTGGGTACTAAAGGGGACGAACGGAAGCCCTTTTTTCTACTAGTGCAGAAAAAAGATCTTTCTACATGTGACATGGTAGCTAACGTATACAGAGAGTATAGCTCTCTTCCCAGCTACAGTACTCAGGAGAGCTCGCCGCCGTTCCGGGCCGAACCCGAGCCTCTCCGGCGGCTTTGCCGGCCGGAGATGGCGGAGGGGAGGCGCCGGAGTAGTCTAGGGTAGGTTCTCGGGCTTCTTGCCCTGTAGTTTGGAGCGGGGCGCAGGTCTTGGGGGCCAGATTTGGGCCTTAGGGTTCTCTCCGTCGCCGCTTCTCCTCTGGTTGGAGGAGCTCTCGCTGGTGCGAGCCGCCGTCTTCGCTTGAATAAGGCTGGCGTGGGCCTCCCTCTGTTATGGATCCGCGACCTGCGCCCTCCGCTCCTGTCCGGCCGTGGTGGCGAGGTGGTGCGGTGTGCGGAGGTGGTGTGTGGTGGGCGTTCTCCCTCCTGGCCGGCCGTGGCAGCGAGGGGGAGGGGAGGCGCCCCTACTTCTTCTTCTTCGGAGTGGAGGCGGGTTCGTTCGTTGTCTTCTCCGTCGTGGGCAGCTCGGTGCTGCTTGCCTGCTCGTCGAGCCATGGTGGCTCTCCCCGCAGGCAGCGTCTTCCGCAGAGGTTCCTGGCGAAGAAGCTGGTTGGGAGCATCTCTCCGGCAGCTTTCAGCGGCAAGATCCATGGTCCCGCCGGACCTATAGACTGAAGGGCAGTCGCTCCCTGCTGCTTGCTCCGTCGTGGCGGCTTCTCCGGCTTGCCGTTGTCGTGGGCGTCGTCGGCGCTGGTCTGGTACTACAAAGGACCTGATCGCTTTTCAGCGGTCTTCTTGGGGTTCTTTCTGTTAAAATGTAGGGCTGCTTTGTAATTTTCTATTTCTTTGGGGGTTGTCCCTGCAATTTGTACCGCCACCGATGACTTTTAATGCAGCTTGTCGGGTGCTTGCACCCGTGCCGTTGAAAAAAAAACATGTGACACGGTCTAGGTAAAACATGAAAAACAGAAGTGACACGTTCTATGATAAAGTTGTATCTTTATAGGACTCTAGGTGCAGCCTTTTTCTTTACGGTAGCCAAACTACAATGCTTGTGGTACGTACAAAATCAGGTCTGTTGAACAAACCTATGCATGTGCATCTTAGCGGGAGGATGTGCAAAAAAAAAAATTTTGTGACATGTATGTAAAGCACTACCTACAAAGAATTGCACGGTATAAATTTCAGCTCTCATGCTAATTCAGGAACTTGATTAATATACGTCAGGTTTTTTTCAGCTGGTATTTCCTAAAATTTTCCTCAAAGCGGTGTTCTCGGTTACTAGCAAGAAATTTTGTACGGATTTTTACTAGAATCTATATAATACACTCACATTAAAATTTCTACAAATCTCAGACCGGTATTTCCGAAAACCAGTAATACTTGTGACCACCTGTATTTTTTCCCACCCGAGATAGAAAACGATGATATACGCGAATACGCTGATGTTTTTTTATGGGAGGCATTGCTGATGTATCAACAACTACCACTTTTCAAAAACTAACAACATAGATGAATATTAATACATACATGACAAAAATAAGGCAATAATTGCATGACCTATTTTGATTTAAAAAATCTATTAATTTCTGTAATGTATGATAATCAACTTGGTTTTATGCTCATCATGTATTTTGCAATGAAGGATACAAATAAGAGAAATAAAATATGTAAACCAATAAATAAATACCAACATACTAAAGATGATGCCCTCGCATTTCTGAGGGCCACCTTGCTAGTTTTTGTTAACAGCACCGTATCTCTGGGTCTATATTCGAGGAATTGGGTAGCATCGAGGCATGGTTCTCCGCTACCGCTGGGACATTGCTCCGGCGAGGAGCAGGTGAGATCTGTTTCGGAATTCAGTTACAGGCGAGATGGCTTCAGCCGTAATCCTGGCCAACTCTCCAAGGACGACGCCACCTAACCTAAATATAGCTAAGTGGCCCAATCATTCGACACGTAGCGCTTCGAAGGCCTTTTGCTCCTCGTCGTGGGCTGGGTCCTAGAAGATGGGCCAGTCGGGTCGTCAGGTGGCATGGTGGTGCTCACATTCCCCCTCTCTTGGAACACAGCTTTTCCCCAAGCTGAGGCCAGAGGAAACACTGACGGAGTTCTTCGAGATTCTCCCAGGTGGCTAGCGACTCGGGCTGATCGGTCCACTGAATGAGCCCCTGAGGAACCGTCTTGTCGCCTTTGCGTCGGAAACGATGCTGCAGCACACAAACAGGAACTCCAAAAGAAGCATCAGGTGGAGGTAAGTCAGCCTGTACGAGGGCCGAGAGCATGCTTCAACTGCGACACATGGAGAACCGGATGAATGCGACTGTGTTCCGGCAACTGGAGACGATAAGCAGAATCACCGACACGGGCGAGCACTGTGTAGGGGCCATAGTACTTAAACAGGAGTTTGTGATGAGCCCTGGGAGCCACAGATGACTGAATGTAGGGATGGAGCTTCATGAACACCCGATTGCCCACCTGGAACACACGATCCGACCTCTTCTTATCGGCTTGTATCTTCATGTGATGACGCACACGCTCCAGGTGTTGCTATAGCAGGCGCACCATAAGCTGGCGGTCTTGCAGCCACGTTTCCAGGTCCGGAACTGAACAAGTATCAGCTATAGTCAGGCCAAAATGTCGAGGGGAGTGGCCGTAAAGAACCTCAAAAGGAGACTTTCCATCTAGCGCCGAATGCCCACTGGTGTTGTACCAGAACTCGCAAGAGACAGCCACTGAGCCCACTTCGACGGACAAGCATGTGTAAAAAAACGGAGATACGGTGGACTACAGTAAATGCTACTATTCATTGCTCAATAGCCAAAAGACGGTGGACTACAGTGCAGCTACCGCTCACCTCATGCACGAAGTGCCAGTCCTAAACATCCTACGATTAAAGTTTATCGCTTGGATTTCTAATGGGCAGTAACAAATTGCGTTTAAGCCGGGCAGGCCATGGCCCAGGTTGGATGTAGTAGAACATAATCGAGACAGATGAGAAAAACATGTGGCGAGGTCAGATCTTCAGTTTAGTGTAGCTTTGATGAATATGTTGGTTTGATAGTGTCATTTCAGCAAAATGGACACAGGTGTGTCTACCCCCTTGAATATGTTTGGTTCGAACCCAGGACCTGTTGGCACAAGTGGAGATGACTTTATCACTTTGCCAGGCGTGCCCTCTAGAAAATAAATACATAAAAAAGAAAAAAGTTTTGTGAACATTGAACAAAGGCACCAAAACACTCATAAGTCATAAGTATTCCCTACAATAACTTATAAGTACTCCTTAAAATAAGACTTACAAGTAAGAGCATAACATGCGCATGTTTGCGCGGTTGCAAGTGCACAAGAGCCGTGTGAACATACTCCATTAGATGATTAAGGTCCAGAAAATTCTGAACGTCGGCGACCCTATGAGATTGCCGACTGGCGGTTGTACATTAGGTGATGACAAATGTGTTGCCTAATATTTAGATGCTTATCTGAATGTGGTGATATCTTGAAGTCAATTGCCATCGGCCTCTTCAGCCACCTGTCAGGGAGGGGGGGGGGGGGGGGGGGGGGGGGGGGCGCATGCCAGCAACATCAGGAGTTTAACAAATTAATTAGCAAACTGGTATTCCAGATAGGCCAAATAAGTGATAGCAACATGACTCCCAAAATTGAACACCAAGATGCTATTTCGTTGAAAACGATCTTCGTCATATAAAATTTATCAACACTGGAATACAGGACCATTAAAACTGGGCATGTGTGGACCCGCTTGTTGGCAAACGTCACCTATGATGTGCTAGTAAAAGAAAATTAGTTTCACCAAAACCTGGCATGTGTAGACCCTGCGGAGTTTCGATATATCAACCGGTAGCGGTAAAATTCAGAATGCAAGATACTTTTCATTTTCCTGCTGCAGGTACAGCAACATGTCACGAGGAATGAGAAGGCTCGGTGCTATCTTGATGCTATCCAGCTCTCAGTTTCAACTGGATATTTTTTTCGGGCTTGATGCCAATTTGCAACTGATGACTCAAGAACAGAAGCTTTGGGGGGGAGGCAAGAGTTGCTGTCGGTTCATGTCGCTGGCAAGAATCAATTGGAGAATTGTGAGATGTGTGGCCACTGGCCACCTTTCTCTATCTCCTTTAGTCCTTTTGTGTGCATTCAGCAATTCAGCACGTGAGCTTCTAGGTGTTGCTTCACGGAGCTGGCCTTCTTCTGAAAACCACATACACACGCACATTATTGCAGGAGCTTCAATTCTTATCTGAATCTGAACGGATGCGGCAAGCATATATTGCATCTTTTTTTATAGTGGAAAAAAATGCCATCACTTTTCGATAGAACTAGGATCAGATGCAATGGATCGTAGGTAGTGTTTAATACCGGTAGGCAACACATGTCACATGGTGTCCTCTAGTTGCATCAATCATGCATGTGAGGAATGAACATGTGATCGTACGTATACATGGTACAGATACAACTAACATGGGTTTTTTTCATCCTTCATGCAGAGTCAACTTGCAAAGTTCAGATCTCTGGAAGCTAGTGGAAGTATATATTTCTAGTTACCTTTGAAATCCCTCTTCAGTTATCTTTCAACATGTTTCTATCTCGTGGTAATTCAAGCATGTGTCTGTGTGTCCACTCTTTGAACCACTGACGTAGTTGTCTGCTCCAGTTTCAACGCAGATCACTCGTCGCACTGTCCAGAATTAAAGGTCATGTTGTCATCTGTGAATCTTTTTTTCAATGGTTAGATACTGCATATCATCATCGAGGACGGTAGGCATGCTGGCACACAAGGCTTAATTGACGATCTGGAGGATTTACACCACATAGTTGTGAATCTTTTCACCCATTTCCTTGTCACACATGAGCACCAATCTTGTGTGGAGAATATGAGTCAAAAACCCCGTGTGGATAATGTCTGCATCACAGATTATTATAGTTCGGGTGTGAGTAGTCATACTGGTGTCATTGTCTGAACTTCTAATTAACTGTACAACAGTGAGATAGGATCTGTATCTGATTTCAATGGCGCATCTCCTTGAGCAAATATCTTATTGCAGTGTGTAGTAGTAGTACAACTAGACTTACTCGATGTCCTGGCTAATCACTCACCAGCTAATTGCACTTGCACAAAAGTGGGCATGATCTGAATTTGATTCGACAAGTCCACTGTGTAATCTGTAATCTGAAACCTAAAGTGACCGCGACTCGTGACTCAAAAGACAAAACAACCTTCAACCGAGTTGAAAAATCATACTACAAGATGTACACTAGTGCTGAAAAGCACCACTCGTAGCTACAGCGTTCGCAATGGGAGGACCGCCACGAGTCTTGTAGTGGTCACCCGAAATATGACACCACAACCTACGGTGTCTCAGCGTCAAACTATGAATTCCCTCCGGTCGCCGTTTGTCTCAGAGATTGCCGGCAAGACGGCCAACACTTTACAAGCAAGTGCTCCACGCCACGCCACACTTGTCCTAGCTAGCCTAGTTGGATCATCATTTGGCTCTAATTAAGATGGGAATTGGAGTTCTGCTTGCTTGTCATGGTCGATCTCTTCCTCATGCCATCATGCGTTTCCTTGGCCAAAAGCATGTTAGACGAATCGTCTCCCTGCTCACCGCCGTGTTCTCTCGGCTGCATACACACGACATGAGAGAGTAATCACATCAGATATTTGCTGCAAAACCCAGCGATTTGACACCCTTCCATATCGATCGATCTGCAACACCGCAACAACAGTGAAGAAAAAGAAAGGGCAATGGCGATGTTGGGGAAGACAAAGAAAGGGCAATGGCGATCTTGCTTAGACAGAAAAGTCAGAGGCCAAAAAGATGCTCGTTGATTGTCTAGACGATCTCCGTTGATGCAATCTTCTTGACACGCTCACAATTCTCAGATTCTGCTGAATCGAAAGGTTTCATTCATGTGAACTCTGCGGAAGGCCCATGAAATTGGTACACAAAATGAAGTTGTTGCATGTCAATTCATCCACGAAACCGGTAAACCTTTGTAAGACCCGCGGTGCTACCTTTTTGCAACATTTGCAAATTTATCAGCGACAATACTAGTGGAGGCATATTTCCCAGTTATCTTTCAAAGTCTTTTTAAGTTATCTTTGAACATCTTTCTTCTCATGGTATTTTCTCTGAAAATATTTTATTCTCATGGTAACTGAAGCATGTTTATGTGTCCACTCTTTTAAGCACTGACGTTGTTATCTGCTCGTGGTATTGTCCAAAAAGATCATGTTGTTATCTGCAACTAGCAAGGGGGCCCTCGCAAATGCAAGTGCGTCATCTTTAGAATATTGACATGTTCACAAAATTAATGTATGGTTTCAGAGACACAAAAAGTATGGAATTTTAAATTACATGGTTCCATGAACAAACTTGTATAATAATTAATATAATATCTATTTAAAATTATTATAATTATTTATTTGTTGCCTAATATTAACTGCGATTTCAAAATGCCATATTACCATTTTCTAACATAGAGTAGTGATATGTTGATATAGTTTTTTACTTCATTCCTTTTGGACCCCATAGTTCAATCTAGGTTATCTACTACCTTACTGGCATGTATATGTTGTTACCAATCTACTACATATCATGATATAATTAATATGTGCAATTTCCATGCCACCACAAAATTCTGCCCAACATGTTATCAAAACTCCTTGGTAGCATCATAACTATGCCCCAATACATTAGGTCAATTATTTGACACACCTATCTAAAGGACCAAAATTAGATAAAAACAAAAAAACCTTTCGCGATGATATACCGACTAAACTCTTAAAGATTTTATTTTTATATCTGACAAAAAAGTATACATTTTTAATAATTTACACCAAACAAAAAGTTCAATTTCAGATTATGCGTGATACATAGAGAATCATTCTTGCGGATGCAGCAAAAATTCTCAAACAAAAGAATTCCTAGAGACAAAAGTTTTCCAAAATCTTGTTGATATTGTTTTAGCATGAAGTTAGTAGAGATACATTGTCCACACCAAGATGAAACATTATGGATGACCTTTTATCACATCAATAAGGTATGTTGGCATTGATACTTATATAGTAGAAACACCATTCTCTGTAATTGCCAATCTTGAGACTCACCTCCATGCACATTTTATGCTTGATTTTTTTCGTTGACACCAATTGTGCTAGGAGGTTATGAATGACCGCGCTGAAATCCAACTGCCGAGATCCGACACTGTTCATGACAATGTTGAGGTTACACAGAGCAATCCAGCCCAAAAAAGGTTTTAAAATATATGAAATGGCAACACGAGAACTTCATTTGGAGTACAAATAGTTGGAAGATTATCAATGTTGATTCATATTACTTGACTCAGATTTCTTCACTCTATATACACGATCGAATTATATATGTTCTGCCCACATTGGACAAAAATGTAAAAAAACAATTATTCTTTGTGCCACATATATCGTTAATGGAGATGTAACTGAACTTGTGATTTCACTAATATCATCGGAGACCAAGTTGCCTTTCTCTCAGACTAACTTGCCTTTATCTCGCAAAAACCTCATGAATAGAGAATTAATTTTTAAATGGTTTATTTTTTGTTTTCCTTAATTTTGGTTGTTTATCTATTAAGTATTTCATGAATTAATAAATCTTATATTGTAACAAAAAAGAGGTGCAGTCACACTCGAAGAGAGCATTTAAAAAAGAATTTGAAAATGCTTTATATAATTCAGTACTTGGCGTATAGAAAGTAATATAGTACATCCTCGATTCTTTTCCGTAAACTCAGTCGCTTTGGCATGTATACCCATTTAAGTTTGCAGTCTAGCATGTGCTTGTCCAGCTATATGCATGCATGTGTAATTCTCTTGAAAATGTCCAAGTGTATGTAATGAATACAAATAAAAAAATAAAAGTCCAACGCATGCACTCCTCCGCCAGTCATAATTTGAAGACTCTTTCAATATCCGAACACACGTATATGAATAGACTTTTTTTACATTTGTTTGGCACATGACGTATTAGGAGTAAACTCTTGGAACATTACCATGGGACTTATATCTATTTGTGACGTAGAGCTTACTTTCTCCCGTATTTGTTTGGCATATGACGTATATGAGCAAAATCTCTTAGAAAATGGGACTTATACATACATGGCATATAGCTTATTTTCTTTTAAATGGGAAACTGTGTGTTGAGATTATGTTCGAAACATAAACTTTCAACATAAATCGTGTCAATCTAGTTACATAATATGACATTTTTTGTTAAATCTAAGCTATTTATTTAGATCTAACTACTACAATAATTTAGATGATGTGAATCAATGTAATGTCCTATATATCGGATCAAGGATATGAGTCCAAGTCGTATTAAACTATTTTATAAATTTTCTTCTGAGATATCAATAATTCTAATTTCTTTAATTTTTCAGAGATACCCACAATTCCATCTAGGTATTTTTTTTTTTAATGGACATGGCTGATACGATATACATCTTCAGATATCTTTTGCCTAAACATTTACGTGCACCTTGACGCGTTATTAAGGAAACACGTTCCATCTGTATATCTAATTCCTGGTGTTTAAACGTGGTACGTCATTGTGCAAAAAAAAAAAAAGAGGTGCAGGTCACGTAACCTTGCTAGGCTATATCCATATAACCATAATTTTCTTCTTCTGCGGTCTTTCACACTTTTATTTACCTGGTACGTGTCATTGGTGTCAAACTGGACTACATATGCAGTTACATAACTATTAACTTTTGGATAAATCCTAGCCATATATAGTAGATCTAACTGTCAAAATAATTCTAATGATGTGGATTAACGTGGTGTCTCTATTAGACAAACCCTGTATTGTGTTTTTAGTATATAGTAGATAGTACTGCATATCATCATCAAGGACGATAGGCACTCTGGCACAAAAGGCTTAATTGACAATCTGGAGATTTTACACCACAAAGCTCATAATCTTTTGATCCATTTTTCGTCATCGTGCATCAAGGAGAATCCTTTTTTTGTTTGAGCAGCCATGCAGGTATCATGGCCGAACTTTCAACTCTATACAACATAAAGATATGAGTCATCGCCACTTTCAGGTCCAATTTTTTTAATCACATGGCTGAGGTGATCTGGTACTCCATAACTTGCCGGGTGGAGTACTAACTCTAAAACCTGTGAAAACTCACGGAGTACCACCATATGGGTGGCAAAATTGTAAACCCAGCTGCTGTCATGTTATTAATTTTCCGATTGTGTCCGCGTAAAGGAGGGCATGAGAGGCGGATCCCGCGCACTCGCCGTGAGTCGACGGCCAGGACGATGCAGTGGCGGTGGAGTTAACGTCGACACGACCAGCTGGGCGTGATGCAGTGATGTCACAGCGGCGCGGATGGTCTCGCCAGGCGGCGGCGCATGAAAATAGGAAGAGGGGCGCGAGGTTAGCGCATCAGGCGGTGACGGCCTGGCGGGACAACGAGGGGGACGAGGCGCCCTGGGCCCCTCCCTGACGTAGGATTTTGAATCATGTGGTTCCATCTCCATCGTTTCGTAACAGTCATGTCAGTTCATCTTCCCCAATGGAACAAGGGGAGATTCGTCGCGACCTGCATCCATGGCCTAGATAGATGCGGTTAGCAGATGATAGACCACGCTCGTTTAGGTTGCCGCCAGCCCAGTCCGCGCCTATCTGCGGCTGCGTCGGCGGTCTAACAGGGAACAACAAGGTCCCGCTCCGGCTAGAGATGCAAATCTCGCCTATGCACGCTGCTGGCACCAGTAGAAAAAAGAGCTTTCGTTTGAAGCTTATCACCGGTTATGTTACAAATTCAGACTAAAAGGTGCATTAGCACCGGTTCGTAAGGCCAGTGCATTAGCACCGGTTCGTAAGAGATCTTTAGCACCGGTTTGAGCCACAAACCGGTGCTAAAGGGGTTGTGTGCAGGCGCTAACCCTTTAGCACCGGTTTGTGGCTCAAATCGGTGCTAAAGGTTCCCCCTTTTGCATCGGTTTGTGGCTTAAACCGGTGCTAAAATGTAGTGACCTTTAGCATCGATTCGTAGCATGAACCGGTGCAAAAGGGGTACCTTTAGCACTAGTTCGAGCCACGAACCAGTGCTAAAGGGTCTACCCATAATTTTCCTCTCATGCCTACCCCTCCCCCGCGCACAAAAAACGTCTAAAATAAATAAACGAAAATGATAAAAACTTCAAATTTCAAAATCCTTTGACATGCATGTACCTCACGCAACCAACTTTTATAGAAAATTTGAAATTTTGAATTTTGATATTTTTTGCAAAAAAAGATTGTTCCAAATTAAAACGGCTCTAACTTTTGCGTATGGACTCGAAAAAAAACGTGTAATATATGAAAATGTATCTACGGAAAAAGTTACATCCGATTTCAACGGAATTCCAAAGGGAAATATGAAAGCAGGAAGATTTAAGATTTTGTCAGCAAAAAATGAGAAAAAATGATTTTTTTAAAGGATTTTTGAATTTATTTTGTTATTTCTTCTACTTTTTAGCTATTTTGAAGTTTTTATATTATTTCTGATTTTTTAAGTTTTTTAAGTTTTTTGATTTTTTTTGAATATTTTGAGTTTTAAAATTAATAATTAAATTATACATAAAGATTATTTGGAAATCATTTATGCTTATTAATAATTAATCATTGTTGCTTATTTTTAAAATTATTTGAAATTGAAAAAAGTAAAAACATATGTTATTAAAGTGTATGGGTTAATAGAATTCATAGCATAGTATTATCAAGAAGTCGCGAGCGTAGTCTTAGAAGCTAGTAGGGAAAGAATGAAAAAGTTAAGCGAGCTAAGGGTGGAGCAGTATGAAGGATCCTCCATCCGCATGGGCCACGTGGAACCCCTTTAGCACCGGTTCACAGCACAACCAATGCTAAAGGATGAGGCTTTAGTGCCAGATGCTTTGCACCGGTTGCAAAACCGGTGCAAATGGGGGGTTACCAACCGGTGCTAATACCCTAATTTCTACTAGTGTGGTCATGTTCCGCTGTTGGGCGATTGATGCCAACGACGCCAGGATAAATCTAAGGGCACGCTTGAACGTGATTTTGGAAGAAACAGATCAAACCCAATCCCCAACACCCTTTCGGTAGACTAGGGAAATGATAGAGGTACCCTCTACTAGGGATGGCTAGATTTATCTGGTACTCCATTACATGGTTAGGGAGTACCGGGTATTGTAAGAGTACTTCAGAAAAAACCCTGTACTGAAACAACCACCCATGGCTAGCAGGAAAGATCTACCATTTTTTTCTACAGATCGTCTACTACTAGACTAGGGAAACAGATTTCACTAAGCACGCATGAATCAACCTGAGCAAAGTTGGACATGGTATATGTCTGATTTAACCTGTCCATTGTGAGTGTCAGTGGTTAGTTCTGAAACCAAATGCGTTTTGACTCAAAAGACAAAACAACCTTCAACGGAGTAGGAAAATCAGTGAAAGGACACTAGTCCGGAAGATGACACCCTCCTGCTTAACCGCTAATGGCTGCAAGATTTGTTTTCGACCTCCACAAATCTCGTGAGGGTCACCAAAATATACAGGTAAAAAGTGGCGCGCCGTGTCCCCGATAACCATACCATGGCTATGCAAATAACGTTTTCGGCTATATATGATGGCTATCGATCGCTTTAGGGAAAGACATCACCTTTCACCTCGGGTGGTTTTCGCTTGATTAATTCATCAACGCCGTGCCCTCGACATGGCTCGATTGGCAGTCGAATGCTCGGCTTGCTCGCCAATTGTGCCGCGAGCAATGCGATATAGAGAAACCAACGATCATTTTGCTCGGAAAATCCATTAGGTTAACTAATTTAATGAAAAATGCGGATTTCACTTGGCAAAAAGCAGGATGAAACTTTTTTTGTGTGTGTACACAGCAGGGTAATCACGTCAACCTTGAGAGGATGGGAATTAATTGCTACGAAAACTAACGATTGGACCTCTCTCCTTTCGCTCTCCTTTTGATTGTGATCTTGTTCGAGGGCGGAGACCCCAATCCAACCCATGCAAAGCTATGATGGTGGCAAAGTGAGGGCAACAACAGTATGACGCGACAACAGTCAAGGAAGAAGGGAACATGACTAGATCATCTTACTTGTTGACCTATCTGGAGAGCTGGAATAGGATTTCTGAGCAATGTTTGCAGAACCGATCGAACTGTATCACGATAAGCTTTTGCCATTTCTTGTGTGGACGATATCAATTGGCTACATGAATACATTTGGGTCAAGGTCAAGGCGCTGGTCCAAAATTTTGACCAGATTCAGTGAAGGGGATCGTTCTGAGCCATGAAAACTGCATACGCTACTATATACAGGCTCATGAAATAAAGAAACTGTTCTGGGAAAGGGATGGACTAGATGCTTCAGTGGGCGGCATATTCTACTAATCTACTCCCCGAGGCGATATTATAGACAGCAGCGCAAGCATATTTAGCATGTGTTCGTCCCATGCGTCGACATACCCTTGGCAACCGTCGAGTGGTATAATACTACCGCTAGAGCAGGGGTACAAAAAAAAAGCAGGGGTAAACATGAGAAATTTAATTCGCCTCAGTAGTGCATATAAATCCATTGTTTAAAACAAAATTAGAATTTTTTTTGCATGTAGATCTAGATATTCTATGTTCGCACATAAGGTTTTGAAAAAAAAATCATGTTCCACATAAAAAGATAAATTTTGATGCTCCTGCATGACTATTGATGAGACAACTTTTGCCTTTTTATAAAGATCACATGAAATTTCATTTTTTGTCTCGAGAACTTATGTACAAACATAAAATTTATGGATGTACACGCAAAATTTTATCTCAAACTTTTTGACTTTTCCAAATTTATTTGTTATACTTTTTTTTATAAAAGACTCATATACACCTGGAGCCAGATCACCTCCTCTAGTAAACACCGCAACGTTATTTGGCCTCCGTGATGCTGCCCGGATGGCCGTAAGCGCGCAGCCATGGCACATGGAGACAGAGATCTAAAAGAATTGGAGATCAATGGTGGCTCAGTTAGCTCAGGAGCAAGCATTAGAAAACTAATTGACCAAATTTTAAGGCATTTGGTGATCTTATACGTACTGTTCTTGTAGATCTGAAGCAAACATTATTCAATTATTGAGGAAGAAAGGGACAAGATGGAACGGGCAGTGCATCGTCCCTGGACATGTCAATATCATAGCACGACGATTGAAGATGCAACCGGTACATAATCCATGGGGTCATCACCATTAATCTCTGAGCAGCTCCGATCACTCGGTCAAACAGTATAGGAATTCAGTTTGTTGGCGCTATTCAATTGCTAAAGAACTATCGCCCGACAGTTGACACACACCCACGGTCCCATGGTGTTGTTGCTCGTTGCATGGTGGGCTACGATACTGACGGTGCAAGTTGCGTCGATTAAACAGGAACGGAGGGAGTAGGCGAGCAGCACCTGCGGCACACACGCTGCAAAACTCAGGCAAAGCGTGAGACAGTCGGGCAAAAACTTTATGGTATTCGAATGGATATGAATGTGTCATTAATTACTATGAATATGTCATTAATATGTCACTAAATAATTGCAGCAGATCAACTAGGACATCCTCATGGTGTAATCTATTTTGATCCATAAAAGGAGCAGGTGCAAGATTAAGAAATACTTCAAGCTGAGAGATGAAACGTTCATGGACGCCAATCCAGTGCTTTTGCTACGGTGGGATTGGAAGTCACTGAGAATTCTTACACTAGTGGAAATCGGGGAATTTGCACCGGTTTGTAACTGCCTTTTGCACCGGTTTTGGAACCGGTGCAACGCATCCGGGACTAAAAGCCTTAACCTTTAGCACCGGTTGCGTTACGAACCGGTGCTAAAGGTCCACCACGTGGCCTCCCACACGCGCCCCCGTCGGAGGACCTTTAGCACCGGTTTGTAATATGAACCGGTGCTAGAGGATGGCGATGTGGCAGCCCCTGCAGTGTTTGGCTAAAATCCTAATCCCTAGCCTTTTGAAATACGGTTTTTTTGGGTATTTGAAAAATGTTGATGCACATATAAAAGAAACCATCATATATAGTACACAATATCATCATACATATAGAGATCAAAGCTAGTATGTGTTATCTTTTATCGTGTTTGGTCGAACATATTACATAATGGAACATTGTACACGTTCATGAATATATACAATATAATTTCAGCTACGATTTTCCAAAATCGTAATGCCGATGGTATTCACCGGTTGGTGCTATGACCTCATCAAGTAGGAATCCCGCCAGTTCCTCTTGAATTGCTCGTATACGCTCAGTTGCTAGAAGACGACCCCGCTTCAATTCGATCTAATGTAAAGAAGGGGATCAATATATATGAATGAAGAAACTCAACATAAATGATGGTAATAAAATAAAATTGTGAATATTGTTTACGTACATCTAGTTGTTCTAGTCTTCTCTTCTCACGACAAGTCTCTCGCATGAACTCGCAGACATAGAATCCACATAAATTATTCCCGTCTTCTTGCTTCAAGCACTTTACGAGAATAGAGTTCAATCAAAATAATAATCAAGGATGATAATGGTATTGAAACTAGAACCAAAGAGATGCGCGGACCTAGCTAGTAGTACTTACCGGTACTTGTTTAAATTCAAGCTCATTTCTCCAGGGACCCGGTGCCTTAGCCGTGAACCGTTTCCAAGCACTGCCCGGCAAAGAAAATGAATAAAGAAGTTAGTAATTACTTGATATCGGGAAATGAACGAAAGTAGCTGATATAGTGCCATGCATAATGATTAAAATTACCGCTGGAGTGTATCAATCATGTCCCCGAATGTCTCAAGGTATTTTTTTTTCGAGTCCATGACTAGTACTCGTCCTCTATCAAGTTCAATAACTAGCAGAATAAAATGATAGCTGCGCACACACATAACACACACTTAACATCGAGTAACCAACAAAATATATAGTAATGTGTGTATAAGACAGTTAACACACTCACTTGAAATTGTAAGGAAATAGTATTTTCGTCATGGTTTCTTGTTTCCTTAACGCCCGTACCAAGTTATCCTCCGTGTCCTTGATATGGTTATGGAGAGTTACCTCGTTCACGGTATATGGGTCAATGAACCCAATATCATAGATTTGTCCTCTTTTGCATTCGAGTTTCTTCAATCTGCATAATATAGTGAGTAAAATTATGCATGCAATAAACGAGATGAGATAAAGACTTATAGTTACAAGGAAAAATAATACTTACAAACAATAGGCACTGATCATCGATTTGTCGAGGGCGTCATGATTGTATAACTGAAATAATTCAGCAACTTCGATGTTTATGTCGTCATTTCCACGAAAGTAATGCTCATCATTAATTCCTATTACGATCCAATTCTGCCCACGCTGTGAGGCTTCCAAGTACCAGTTATGCAATTTTCGCATTCTTGTTGGTAGATTAGGAATCTCCTCGGGTCTGACGAGAGGGCTCCCATACCGGTATTTGTATGCTACTACTTCAGCCGTGGGGAAATCACACCTGCTTAAGTATTGAGCAACAGACATACCTGCAGCTTTGGCCTCCTCTTTGTACAGTGCTATGATCTCTGGATCATACTGGACATCGGGAAACACTTGGAGCGGGGGGCAAGAGTTCATCTGTTCTCCGAGCTGAGGAACTGATTTACCTTTCGACCGCTTTGCTGCATCTGACTTGAGAATAGTGCGGTCATAATCTGATGCAAGCCTTGGCTCGGGTTGGTGAAGGTTCTTCAACATTTTTAACACTTTTGGATCTAGAGGAGGCTGCTCGGTGGACTGCTCGGTCTTCTTTCTCTTCAAATTTTCAAGGAAGTTCTTTGATTTCTCTTATACCTTCGCCGCGGTTTCCTCCGGAGTATAGTCGTAAGGTCTCTTTGGAGGAACCTTAGGTACTCTTGGAAGGGGCTCCTGTCGACGGATCGGTGATCGGTTACTCTTGGGAGCGGCGATGGTACGCTTCTGCCTTTGGCTCTGAGCCTCAGTGGGTGGAGGTGGCGGAGACGGCTCACTAGCTGGCGAAGGCTGGTATGCTGGAGAAGGCTGACGCGGAGATGGCGGAGAAGGCTGACGCGGAGATGGCGGAGAAGGCTGATGTGGCGGGGGAGAAGGGTGACGTGCTGGAGACCTTGGCGTCCAATTTGGAAGCACGATTAATTCCTTTAGCCATAGAACTGTGGTCTTCTTGGCTTCTCCCAGCTCGTACAAATCCCCTTCACCCGCAGGGTGGTCAAGCTTCAGCTGCTCAAATCCGCCCATAACTTCATCCACCCCGGCAACAGCATAGCCAGGTGGAATCGGACGGCAATGATAGGTTGAATCAGGTCCAATGGGTAAGGCATAGCCGACCGCCACCTTCATGGTTATGTTCACGACCTTCACATGTAGCTCGCAAGATGTCGACTCCGTGATATCATCCACTGGGTAGCGGATCGCCGGTTCATCATCATCCGCTGGGAGGTCCGTGGAAGCCACGCTGCTTTTCCGCTGAGATGGTGGGCCGGTAGCATCATATCCGGCTTCTATCTGTGGCTGAGATGCGGCGGTTCCTTGCTGGCTTATCCGATTTAACAAGTCTGATTGCCGCTTCAGCTCTTGTTCTATCTGAGACATGTGGTCTGCTTCCCTTTCCTTTCTTCTCTGACGGCTTCTATCGGGAAATTTCTTCATTTCCACGGGAAACCCGACTTTCCACGGTTTGGAGCCCGGAGTGGTTCGTGTTCGTCCTGGGTGTTCATCATTCCCAAGGGCACGCGTGAGCTCGTCCTTCTCTCTATCGGGATGGAACCTTCCCTCTTCAACATCCTTTGATGTGCTTCTAAGGGCATCAATGGGAAGAGGGTCTTCGTCATGCTTTTTTGTGTATACACACTTCCCTTCCGAGTCCAACTTCCCTCCATGCCCGTAAAACCAATCCCTTGACCGATCATTCCATTTCAATGTCTCCGGAATGATCCCTTTGGCAATTAGATCGTCCTCCATCTTCTTCCACTTAGGCTTGCCAGTCTTGTAGCCTCCTTGCCCCATAGTATGGTGATACTTCTTTTTAGCAGCATTTTTCTTATTTATTTCTGACCTTCGCTTAGCTGCCTCTGAAGTCTTGTACTCCACGAATGCGTCCCAGTGATCTTTTATCTTTTCATATTGTCCAGTGAACACCGGAGTCTTTTTTTGGTCGACAAAATCCTTGTACAATCTTTTCTTCCAGTTGTTGAATTGTATTGCCATCCTCGAAAGAGTCCACTTCTTGACTTTCCGCTCTATGATATTCAGATGACGATCATCGTCATCTGAATCCTCCTCATTTGAATCCTCCTGATTTGGATCCACCTCAGTTCGATCCACCTGTGGCGCCTCTGGTAGGGTAAAATTAACCATGAGCTTCTTCCAAAGAATATTCTTCAATCTGTTGCGGACATATTTAGCTGGTTCCGTCTTTGTCTTCTTCCATTCTCGAAGGGTGATCGGAATGTTGTCCCTAACAAGAACTCCGCATTGTCTTATAAATTTACTTGCGTGAGCCGCGGGAGCAATCGGTTCGCCATCTTCACCGATTTCTTCTATTCAGTACCTTTCTTGTTCTTCCAACCTTCTGGCCGGACCTCTTCTATTTACAGAAGAGTGGCTCGATCCAGAGGGCTAAAAGAAGAAGGAGCGTTAATATATGTATATACACAAATCAAATAATCCAACTATACAACAAATGCTTAATTTATTATTAATACACATCTACCTCGCCGGCGCCTTCTCCCTCATCTCCGGCACCTTCTCCCTCTCCGGCACCTTCTCCTTCATCGGTGCCTCCATCCACTCCGGCACCTTCTCCCTCTCTGGCACCTTCTACTTCACCGGTGCCTCCATCCTCTCCGGCACCATCTCTACGATTTCGTTCGTCTCCCTCACCGGAGTCGTTTAGAAACACCGAGGTGACATCGTCGTTATTATCGCGGATGATGTCCTCGATAATATTTTCCTGGAAGTCGTCTCTTCCGAGATCCATAGTTTCTGCAAAGAATTATTACAAATTATTATAATGATACGGAGACCAAAAAAAAAGTGGGCGTTGGCCGAGCGCCCGAGCGGTGGGGGAAGATTAGGTCTTCCCTCCCCACCACGCCGGCGCCCGGCCAACGCCCCCATTTTATAACCTAAAAAAATGTAAGACCTAAAAAAATGTTCACGAGTTTGATGCATGCAAAATCAATATTTGTAGTGTTGTGAGTAAAAATCTCGTGCAAACCCTAAATAACTAAATAATTAATTAAATACCCTATAATGAACTAGAGAAAATTCCTTATATGACACTACTTGTAAATTATGATTCCTTATATGACACTCAATTTTTTTGCATTCCCTAGATGACACTCGGTGTAAATTTTTTTCTCTCGCGGGGGCTACTTCGATCTGTCTTACACATGCAGATGCATACAGGAATTAAGCTCGATGAATCTCGTTGTATTAAGCTCGATGGATCTCGTTGCGAAGTCTAGTGCGGTGTGTCGTGCATAACTAAATAACTAAAAAACTAAGAAAAATAGCTAACTAAATAACTAAAAAAATAGCTAACTAACTAACTAAATAACTAAATAACTAAATAATTAAAAAAATAGCTAACTAAATAACTAACTAACTAAAAAAATAGCTAACTAAATAACTAAAAAAACATAACTAAATAACTAAAAAACTAAAAAAATCAAAAATAACAAAAATCTAAAATAACTAAAATAATTAAAGTAAAAAAAACCTAGAATAACTAAAAAAAAGGTGCTCGAACCTTGCAGGCGAGCGGCGGGCGGCGCGGGTACGTGCAGTGCGGCGCGGGGGCGAGCGTCGTCGTCGGCGGCGCGGGTCCGGCGTCGTCGGTGGCGAGCGGCGCGGGGGCGAGCGGGCGCGGGCGCGTCGGTGGCGGGCGCGGGGCGCGTCGTCGGTGGCGGGCGCGGCCGGGCGCGTCGGTGCAGGCGGGGGCGAGCGGGCGCGGCGCAGCGTCGGCGGCGGAGGCGAGCGGGCGCGGCGCAGCATCGGCGGCGGAGGCGAGCGGGCGCGGCGCAGCGTCGGCGGCGACGAGTGGGACGCAAAAATCCGGCAGCGTAACGGCATCCAAGAGAGCTCCTCGCGCGGGACTTAGGCGTTTTGCGATGCGGGAGAGGAAGAAGAAGGGAGTTATAAAGAAAGGCCCCTTTAGCACCGGTTGGTGGCTTGAACCGGTGCTAAAGGTTGCTTTCAGGGAACTGCACCGCCACCCCCTTTAGCACCGGTTTGAGCCACGAACCGGTGCTAAAGGGTGTTTTAAAATTTTCAGTTGTTCCCGCCAAATTCTTTTGATTAGTTATATTTGATTTTCTTTTTCTTTTGATTAGTTATATTTGATTTTCTTTTTCTTTTAATTAGTTATATTTGATTTTCTTTTTCTTTTGATTAGTTATATTTGATTTTCTTTTTCTTTTAATTAGTTATATTTGATTTTCTTTTTTCTTTTGATTAGTTATATTTGATTTTCTTTTTTCTTTTGATTAGTTATATTTGATTTTCTTTTTTCTTTTGATTAGTTATATTTGATTTTCTTTTTTCTTTTGATTAGTTATATTTGATTTTCTTTTTTCTTTTGATTAGTTATATTTGATTTTCTTTTTTCTTTTGATTAGTTATATTGATTTTCTTTTTTCTTTTGATTAGTTATATTTGATTTTCTTTTTCTTTTAATTAGTTAAATTTAATTTTCTTTTTTCTTTTGATTAGATATATTGATTTTCTTTTTTCTTTTGATTAGTTATATTTGATTTTCTTTTTCTTTTGATTAGTTATATTTGATTTTCTTTTTCTTTTAATTAGTTATATTTGATTTTCTTTTTTCTTTTGATTAGTTATATTTGATTTTCTTTTTTCTTTTGATTAGTTATATTTGATTTTCTTTTTTTTTGATTAGTTATATTTGATTTTCTTTTTTCTTTTGATTAGTTATATTTGATTTTCTTTTTTCTTTTGATTAGTTATATTTGATTTTCTTTTTCTTTTAATTAGTTAAATTTAATTTTCTTTTTTCTTTTGACTAGATATATTTGATTTTCTTTTTTCTTTTGATTAGTTATATTTGATTTTCTTTTTTTTTATTAGTTATATTTGATTTTCTTTGGAATGTTGGGTAAATTATTGGGAAATCTCCCGTGGCGGAGCTTCTCACAGATATCGTTGGTGCTCACGCCCTACGATATCTTTGGAAGCTCCGCCTCGAAAAAATTTCCCTCATACAATAACATCATTACACAAAAAATAAATGGGAAAGTGATTTCCATATTGAGATACACAAGTTATGATCCCTATCTAGTCTTCTGAGTTTTCTTCTTGTGTTTCCCTTTCTTCTGATTTTTTGTCTTGGAGGCCATGAACCTCCCTTCGCGTATCTCCCTTGATTAGGATCGCTTCGGTCGTAACCATGGAGTATGTTCACCATTTAACGCGATGATTGGGTCAATATTCACTCTGAAGGGCAGAATTTCATCAAACTTATTATAATCTTCTGACATGTCTGTCTTATCCTCAACTCCCACGATGTTTCTTTTCCCTGAAAGAACTATGTGACGCTTTGGCTCGTCGTATGATGTATTCATTGTCTTAACTTTTCTTTTTTTTGGTTTGGAGGACATGTCTTTCACATAGAAAACTTGAGCCACATCATTGGCTAGGACGAATGGTTCGTCTCTGTAACCAAGATTGTTGAGATCCACTGTTGTCATTCCATACAGCTGGTCAACCTTTACCCCTACTCCATCTAGCTTGACCCATTTGCACCGAAACAAAGGGACTTTAAAAGAAGGTCCATAGTCAAGTTCCCATATCTCCTCTATGTAACCAAAATAGGTGTCCTTTTGCTCGTTGTTGTTTGTTGCATCAATGCGGCCACCACTGTTTTGGTTGCTGCTCTTTTTATCTTGGGCGATCGTGTAGAATGTGTTCCCATTGATCTCGTATCCTTGGAAAGTCAATATAGTCGAAGATGGTGACCCGGCCAACAAGTATAGCTGATCTCCAACAATGTTGTCATTTATGAGATGTGTCCGGAACCAACCGCCGAAAGTCGCCATATGTTTATGTGTAATCCAGGAGTCAGACTGAGCCGGGTGTTGGGAGCGTACAATATTCTTGTGTTCAATGATATACGGGGCCACCAAGGCGGAACTTTGTAGAACTGTGTAGTGTGCTTGAGTGAAAGAAATCCCGTCCATACAATACATTGATTTCTTTCCTAGCGTGCCTTTTCCACGTAGTCTCCCTTCATGCCGCGATTCAGGAACACCAATCGACTTAATATCAGGGATAAAGTCAACACAGAACTCAATGACCTCCTCTGTTCCGTAGCCCTTGGAGATGCTTCCTTCTGGCCTAGCACGGTTATGAACATATTTCTTTAAGACTCCCATAAATCTCTCGAAGGGGAACATGTTGTGTAGAAATACAGGACCGAGAATGGCAATCTCTTCGACAAGGTGAACCAGGAGATGCGTCATAATATTAAAGAAGGATGGCGGGAACACCAACTCAAAACTAACAAGACATTGGGCCACATCCTCCTGTAACCTTGGTAGCATATCTGGATTGATTACCTTCTGAGATATTGCATTGAGGAATGCACATAGCTTAACAATGGGTACGCGGACATTTTCCGGTAGAAGCCCCCTTAATGCAACTGGAAGCAACTGCGTCATAATCACGTGACAGTCATGAGACTTCAGGTTTTGGAATTTTTTCTCTGTCATATTTATTATTCCCTTTATATTTGACGAGAAGCCAGATGGCACTTTAATACTTGAAAGGACATCAAAAAAGATTTCCTTCTCTGCTTTTGTAAGAGCGTAGCTGGCAGGACTTAAGTGACGCCCTTTATCCGTCTTGCTCTGTGGATGCATGTTGTTTGGGTCTTTCATACGTTGTTGATCCTCCCGTGCTTCTGATGTATCTTTTGTTTTTCCATACACGCCCAGAAAGCCTAGCAGGTTCACGCAAACATTCTTCGTAACGTGCATCACGTCGATTGAAGAGCGAACCTCTAGGTGTTTCCAATACTCAAGCTCCCAAAATATAGATTTCTTCTTCCACATGGGTGCGTGTCCGGTAGCGACGTCATTTGGAACAAATTGACCGCCAGGACCCTTTCCAAAGATTACTTCTAGGTCCCTGACCATATCAAATAAATCATCACCAGTACGGAGATCAGGCTTTTGCCGGTGATCTGCCACACCTCTAAAATGCTTGCCTTTCTTTCTTACGGAATGCGTGGTCGTAAGAAATCGACGATGCCCCAAGTACACAATCTTCTTGCATTTTTCCAAATATATAGCGTCAGTCTTATCTAAACAGTGCGTGCATGCATTGTATCCCTTGTTTGTTTGTCCTGAAAGGTTACTAAGAGCAGGCCAATCATTGATGGTTACGAAAAGCAACGCTCGTAGGTCAAACGGCTCCTGTTTGTGCTCATCCCATGCACGTACACCTGGTTTGGTCCATAACTGTAAGAGTTCATCAACTAATGGTCTTAGATACACATCAATGTCATTGCCGGGTTGCTTCGGACCTTGGATGAGCACTGGCATCATAATGAACTTCCGCTTCATGCACAACCAAGGAGGAAGGTTATAGATACATAGAGTTACAGGCCAGGTGCTATGACTGCAGCTCTGCTCCCCAAAAAGATTCATGCCATCTGTACTCAGACCAAACCTTAAGTTCCTTGCGTCGCCTGCAAAGTCTGGGTAGTCTCTCTCAATTTTTCTCCACTGTGACCCATCAGCGGGGTGTCTCAACATCGCGTCTTTCTTACGGTCTTCTTTGTGCCATCGTAACAACCTGGCATGCTCTTTGTTTCTAAACAGACGTTTCAACCGTGGTATTATAGGAGCATACCACATGACCTTGGCAGGAACCCTCTTTCTGGGGGGCTCGCCATCAACATCACCAGGGTCATCTCGTCTGATCTTATATCGCAGTGCAGTGCATACCGGGCATGCTTCCAAATTCTCGTACTCCTCACCGCGGTAGAGGATGCAGTCATTAATGCATGCATGAATCTTCTGAACCTCTAATCCTAGAGGGCAGAGAACCTTCTTTGCTTCGTACGTACTGTCAGGCAATTCATTATCCTTTGGAAGCTTCTTCTTCATTATTTTCAGTAATTTCTCAAATCCCTTATCAGATAAACCAGTCTCTGCCTTCCATTGCAGCAACTCCAGTGTGGTACTGAGCTTTGTGTTCCCATCTTCACAGTCTGGGTACAACTTCTTTTTGTGATCCTCTAACATACCTTTTAACTTCCGCTTCTCATTCACACTTTCTGCTTCTCTGTGTGCATCTACGATGGCCCGACGAAGATCATCATCAGGCTCATCTGATGCCTCTACATCTTCAGCTTCTCCTGTCCCTTCAGCTTCAGCTTCCCCCGTTGCAGTATCACCATATTCAGGGTACATATCATCATCCTCTTCTTCTTCATTGTCTTCCATTATAACCCCTCTTTCTCCGTGCTTGGTCCAACAATTATAGCTAGGCATGAAACCTTTCCGAAGCAGGTGGGCGTGAATGATTTTCCAGGAAGAGTACTCCTTCTTGTTCCCACAGTCAACACATGGACAACACATAAAACCATTCTGAATATTAGCCCGAGCCACATCGCCAAAATTACGAAGACCTTCAATGAACTCGGAAGTGCGTCGGTCACCGTACATCCATTGTCGTTGGTTCATCTGCGTCATATAATTAGGTTTACTAATACTATTACCAAACATCATAAATAGTAAAATGACGAAACATGCATTTATATCAATGACAAATAAAATAATAGAGTTGCTAACCTCGATCGAGGAGGAAAGAACGAGGAGAAGACCTAAGTATCGCTCGGGCACCTCATATCATCTTTATTTTGTGTGAGCTTAAGTTGGTTCATGCTTTTAGGCATTTCATCAAACACCTCTTGTGCATAGGGGAAAAAACCAAACTAGCACACCCCCTCTCACACCTTCCAAAGGAAAAAAAAACAGAGGAGAAGGCTGGTGGGCGGCTGTATTTATAGGCAGGGCCTCTAGCACCGGTCCGTGTCCAGAACCGGTGCAAAAGGGTGTCCATTAGCACCGGTTCGTGCCACGAACCGGTGCTAAAGGTGTGGCTTCTGCCACGCGGCAGACGCCACACCTTTAGCACCGGTTTGTGTCACGAACCGGTGCTAATGGTTCCTAACAAACCGGTTCTAGAGCTCCACGGGCTCAATTTAGCTCTCTGGCAGCTCGAACCGGTGCTAAAGAACCTCTTTAGTCTGGGTTCGTAAGCCAACCGGTGCAAATGCCGTTTGGAGCAAAAAACGAAAGCCCTATTTTCTACTAGTGTTATATTACTAATGTGCATCTCTTGTGTTTTACGTTTTGAATTCAAATGTTTCAGATAAAATTCATCTTAAGCATAGTGGGTGTAGTTGTTGCCATCTTGTATGTTCTTCCGACAATAGTTGTGATAGACCTGGAGATGAAAGACTCGTTGGGTTTCTAGCCACAGTTTGCCAAGCTAAATTTTGGCAGCCACAGGTTGTTTGGCTTGTGTTTGGTTTTTGTCACACTTTATTAATTATATGGCCTATTTATTATAGAGTTAATTTTCTTGCCAATTTTTACCAATGTTTGGTTTCCAATTTCTTAGCCATACTTTATGGCTGCCATACTTTACCAAACTTTGGTTTGGCAAATTATGGCTGGGAACCAAACAGGCCCAAAGATCTGGAGTTAGGCGGGCCAAAGTAGTCAGGCTAGACTGTCGTGTGGCGTGGGACGCACTTTCAACCGAGAGAGTGTGTGTTTGTGTGTTTTTATGTGAACTGTGAGGTCTGGTGAGATGTACCGAGTGGTTTAGCAATGCTGAAGGTTATCATCAAAATAAATACTCTAAATTTCTCACCTCTTCTCCCCTACTCATCACCTTTAGTTCGTCTTCTTCTCATCCCACTTCCTGCAATCATTCGTTCCAATCCATGAGGCACCACTTGGGGCCTCAGAATTTTTAACCAGCCATTTGTACATAAGAGAAAGTGATTCACTTTCATGTATCTCTAGTTGCTTTCAAGGAATATTTTAGTTCCTTAGCAGCCATAATTATGTATTCTTTATGGTTCCGTCTAACTAAAATAGAGTGTTTTCGTCATTGGAACTCTGAATGAAATGATGCCTCAGTCTCACTATCAAGTCAATTAGAACTAACGTATTTTGTGACTGAAAACCAGTGATCATACGAGTTTGACAACTAAATTTCAATACCTTCAAACAAATAAAACCTGTAGTTTCTTCTGTAATATCTCCAGACCTAACTTCCCTGACACTTTAAGAACTTAATACTAGTTGCAAATAGACAATAAAATACTTAATCTGTTAACATCGAAAGCACAAACAATTTCAAGTAAAGATACACAATTTACGTTCTTGTTTGGTTGCACGCACACAAGAGGCGCACGAACCACGTCATTAGATAAAGAACTAGGAAAATTTATAACTCAGAGACCTTCGGAAGTTCAGACTGCAAATTGTACACAGTGTGATGAAAAATATACTGCCTAATTTTAGATGCTTATCTGGGCATGGTGATATCTTAAAGCCATCGCCCTCTTTAGACAATTGCGATGTGGGGTCCATGGCATCTACATCAGGACAGTAACAAATTAATTAGTAAACTAGTGCTTCAGAGAGACCAAATGTGACAGCAACATGACTCCGAAAAATTGAACACCGAGATGCTTATTTTTTTCGAGAACCCGCGGGAGAATACAATATACAATATACATCTAACACCCCCCCCCTCCCCTCAAATTTATGGTGGATCCACAACACTGAGTTTGGAGAGTAAGAAATCATGTTGTGCTCTAGTCTGTGCCTTTGTAAAGAAATCCGCCAGCTGTAACTCTGAAGACACATACTGAAGCGCAATAACCTGAGCCTGCACCTGAGCACGTGTTTAAAAAGCATCAACACAAATATGCTTGGTAAGCTCATGCTTTACCGGATCACGTGCAATACTGATAGCACCTGTACTGTCAGACAAAACTGGAGTGGGTGTCATAACAGAGACCCCAAAATCCGCAAGCAACCACCGTAACCAAGTCACCTCAGCAGTCAACAAGGCCATAGCTCGAAACTCAGCCTCAACACTCGAACGGAAAACCGCTATCTGTTTCTTCATCTTCCAAGCAATGAGCGAACCACCAAGAAACACACAGTAAGCTGAAAGTGAACGACGATCCGTAGGATCACTCGCCCACGTAGCATCCGAGTAGCACTGAAGCTGGAGGGAGCTGGAACGAGGAAAGAAAAGGCGACGAGTGATCGTGCCACGAAGATAGCGAAGAACACGGAGGAGATGACTATAGTGAACAGTGGTAGGAGCTGAGACAAACTGACTCAGAATATGAACAGGATAAGATATGTCAGGACGAGTGACAGCAAGATAAACAAGACTCCCAACAAGATGGCGCTAACGCGTCGGGTTAGCAAGAGGATCACCATCAGTAGGACAAAGCATAACATTAAGCTCCATAGGAGTCTCAACAGTGAGATCATCCCCAAGAGCAGCACGAGCAAGAAGATCCTGAATATACTTTTCCTGAGAGATAGAAAAGCCATCAGAAATGGAGGAGACATCAATCCCAAGAAAGTAGCGGAGAGGACCAAGATCATTCATAAGAAACTGATCACGAAGACGAGCCTTAACAAAGGCAATATACTCAGGATCATCACCAGTAATGATCACATCATCAACATAGAGAAGGAGAAGAGTGCGTCCACGAGGAGAAGTGTGAACGAACAGTGCTGGATCATGAGCACTGGGAGAGAAACCAGCAGCAGTCACCACAGAGGCAAAGCGCTCAAACCAGGCACGAGAGGCCTATTTAAGGCCATAAAGAGAACGCTGAAGACGACAAACCATCCCATCGGGAACAGAATACCCAGGAGGAGGCTGCATGTAAACCTCCTCACTCAATTCTCCATTGAGGAAAGCGTTCTGAACATCAAGCTGAGACACATACCAGTGTCAAACAGAAGCGACGGCAAGAAGAGTGCGCACAGTGGTCATATGAGCCACAGGGGCAAAAGTCTCATCATAGTCAGGGCCGTGCTCCTGCTGAAAGCCACGAGCCACAAGACGCGCTTTATAGCGCTCAAGAGATCCATCAGAGCAGGTCTTAATTTTATAGACCCACTTGCACGTGATGGCACGAACACCGGGAGGGGGAGAGACAAGATCCCAGGTGCCAGTGCGCTCAAGCGCAGCAATCTCCTCAGCCATGGCAAGCTGCCATTCGGGATGATGCTCAGCATCCCGATAAGAAGTCGGCTCGAGGGCAACAGAGAGATCGTACTGACTAGGAGAGTAACAATCAGGTGGACGACGAAGATGAGTCGCCGGAAGAGGAGAGGGAAGCTCGTCAGAAGAAGAAGACATATCGAAAGAAGAAGAAGAAGAAGAAGAAGAAGAAGGGACATCGGGAGGAGGATCCGGAACATGAGAGCGACGAGAATAATGGAAGGGAAAAGGAGACAACCGTGAGGTGGGTGGAGGATCAGGAGAAGAAGGAGGAGAACTAGGTGGGGAGGAGGACAACGGGGTCGAAGGTGAGACATCAGCAATAATAGGTCCCGAAGGAGGATCAATAGGAATAGAGGGAGGTGTGTCAGGAAAAAGTAGAAAGGATATATCCTCCATCGGATAGGTCGAGGAGGTGGGGCGAGGATAGAAAGGACGCGTCTCATCAAACGTGACATCACGAGAATTGCGCATCCGACGATCAACGGGGTCCCAACACCGATAGCCCTTATGCTCATCACTGTATCCAAGAAAGACACACTCAACAGACTGAGCGGTCAGTTTGGTGCGTTCACGAGGGGCAAGAAGAACATAACAAACGCAACCAAACGAACGAAGCGCCGAGTAATCAGGAGGATGACCAGAGAGGCGCTCTAGAGGAATACCACCCTGCAGAGCAGCAGAGGGTTGAATATTGACGAGAGAGGTGGCAGTGGAAACAGCCTCAGCCCAAAAATGAGGCGGAAGAGAAGCGGCAATCATCAACGCACGAGTCGTCTCAAGAAGGTGACGATGCTTGCACTCAGCCACACCATTCTGAGCATGAGCACCAGGACAAGAAAACTGAGCAAGGGTACCCTCCTCAGCAAGGAAAGCGCATAGTGAATGAGAGATATACTCGCCAGCACAATCTGCACGAAACACATGAATAGGAGTGGAGAACTGGGTACGAACCATGGCAGGAAATTTCTTATAGATAGACAAGACCTCACTATGAGAAGACATGAAATATATCTGAAAGGATCGGTACGGGCGACTAGAGGGGGGGTGAATAGGCGCTAAGTCAATTTTTTAAACTTATTCAAATTTAAGGCTTGACACAAAGTAAATTCACTAGATGTGCAACTAGGTGAATTTCCTATGAGTGGCAAGCATGCAAGTAAACAAGTAACTAGCAAGATACAAGTAAGGGAAAGAAATAACCGAAGAGTGGAGACCAGAGACACAAGGATGTATTCCCGTAGTTCCTTCCTTTTGAGGGGAAGTACGTCTACGTTGGAGAGGTGTGGTGACACGGAGTCGACCAACGCCACAAAGGCTCACCTTGTTCTCCGGTGAGCAAGCCATGGAGGCTAGCTCGTTTCCACTAAGCGGTGGTATTGGGGGAACAGCACTGCCCCTAGCAGCCAAGAACTCATTCTGCCTCCTCCGGGTCTCCTGACTCATCTCCATGCTCCTATGAGCCACATCATAAGAGCTGCGACACATCTCCCACAAGTTCTTGAAGAACGCAGCAACACCCTTCTTGCGAGAGGGCCTAGGGTGGCGATGGTGACGACGACGACTAGTTCCAGAACCAGAGGGACGGTGAGGATCAGGAGCATCCATGGTGGGACCTCTAGACCTGGAACGGAGCAAACTGGGAGCCTCTTCAAAGCCACCCTGGAAACCCACAGAGAAAGTCTCCATCTCCACAACTTGTCCACGAACCAAAGCAGTCTGAGCCCGGGGCTGCCTGTTGATCAAACGCTGCACATACTGACAGTAGTTGGGAGTCATGCGCTTGAGAGAGGATCTCTTCATCTCCTGAAAAATGAAGTCACAACCATAGATCTTCCGAAGCTTGTCGGGCTGGCAATAGTACAGCAAGTTCCTGTGATAGCCCCTGACACTAGCATCATCTCCAGCCTTACTTATCAGATTCTGATGGAAGAGCTTGGCAAGAGCATTGTAGTAGTAGTACATCCCTGAAATGGCAGGAGCAGGAAGAGATGGCACATCTGGATAGCAAATGCGAGAGATCTTCTCCACGGTAAAGGGCGCCTCGGAGTGAATCTTGAAACCTCCAGCCCTACCACCACCATAGCCCAGAGCATCACAGAAATCAGCAAACGTGGCAGTGAACACATCCTGTCCAGTCATCCAAGAGAAGGACTCCTCTGGGTCATTATGGAAGAACACGGTGCAGCAGAACTGACGGACCACCAAAGGCTGAATAGACTCAGAGAGGGTGACGAGGTCCAAAATATCCATCTTGAGAAGAGCCTCATTGATGTAGCGAAAGTCCCTGGAGACATAGTGCTGAAAGTGCTCGACATTGAGAGATTTAGGAACCACATAGAATCCACTCTTCATGTGCTCAGCTGCATCATAGTAATCATCCCACATAGCACGCTGAGAATCAGTCCAGAACCTCTTGTCAGAGCCAGTGTACTGCCTCTCATGAAAGCGGTACGGGTTTGCAAGGCGGAGTTTGCGCCAAGTGCTGATATTGGCTGTACCCAAGTTCCCTTCAATCTCCTGCTCCTTCTCCACATCCACCGGACCACGAGCTCCCTTTCCCTTCCGAGGTGGATGAGGCCCACGAATGTAAACAAGCTTGGACCTCATCCGTGGCCCTGCAGCTGCAGAGCTGCCACCTTCAGCTGCGGTCTTCCCTGTCTGACGAGTACGGCGCGAAGACTGCCCCTCAACTTCATCAATCCTCCTCTTCTTGGCCTCAAAGGCGCGAAGCTCTTCTGCGGTTTCAATCCGGTAATCACTGTCCTCAGTCGAGAAAGAGTCTGAAAAACGCAAGCAAAGCAAAGCAACACCAGATAAAGATACATGTCACCGAAAAGGAACTCAAAGTCGGGTAGGGACAAGTGCACGATAGAGAGATAGTATGGCAGTGAGGTTCGGCGCCAGGTCCGGCGGGACCGGACCGTGGGCCGGACCGTCCGGCGGGCCGCCGGGCCATTCCGGCGAGCTCGCCGAACTGGTATACTGAATGCCGGACACTTCGCCGCCGGGTGGACCACTGGGTGGTCCGGCGCCAGGTCCGGCGGCCGCCGGACACTTCGCCGAAACTCACGAATGTCATACTACCCGCAATCTTGACTCAAATAACTTGTCACTACCAACTTTAAGGATACATGGATGCCAAGGAACAAACAATAGCCCAACAAGGAACGAAACCCTAAAGGATCTATCCCTAGACAAAATGAATCTAACCCTAGATACACACTAGATCTACTCATACAAGAGCATGAACAAACGAGTGTGAGGCAGGGGCTAGAGGAGGAAGAGACAATGAGGGAGTTACCCAAAGACATGGTGCACAAGAAGATGGGGAAGAATCCCGATCTCCCAATGCGGTTGACGAAACGCGAAGATCTTCGGAGGAAAGCTTCAAAACACCCCGATCTACACCCGATCTAAATTTGGAAGGGATTGGTTGGCTGGAGAGGCTAGGGGGAGGAGAAGCTTGATGGGGCGGCGGCAATGGAGTTGGGGGCGGGCGTGGGGAGGGAGGAAAGTGGGAGAAAACTGCACAGGAAACCCTCCCCACTAATTTATATAGGCCGCCAGTCCGGCGGTAAGTCCGGCGGGACCGGGCCATGCGCCGGGCCGTCCGGCGGGCCGCCGGGCCATTCCGGCGAGGCCGCCGAACCGGTATACTGAATGCCAATTCGGCGGATCCGCCGGGCTGGCCCGGTGGGCCGCCGGGCAGTCCGGCGCCAGGTCTGGCGACCGCCGGGCAGGCTGCCGAAACACCTTTAGGACTAAAAAGATTTTGGCAATTTCGAAATGTGACATGTATCAACAAGAAAAACATGGTGTGCGAAAGAAATCAACAGCCATCAAACTTGTTTGCAAGAGAATCAACTTGAGATTGCATGCCTTCCAAAGAAGAGCAACAACAAAACACGAGATTTGAAGACATGCAATGGTGGGGGATTTCTCCCCCTATGTGTGATCACCAATGTCGTGACACCGCGAAGAGACATGCTTGGGCTCAAATGACATTAGTGATCTTATGATGTCGCACACTTGAGTATGCATCGTGCCATTAGTTGACACGATGACTATCCTCAACTATGCGCATCTAGACTAGAACAACACACTATAATATGGGAATGAGTGCACACGATCAAGCCACATTGCAAGAGTCTACGATATTCAATTCATGCCTCAACTCTCGGAATCTTGCTTCATCAAGAGGCTTCGTGAAAATGTCGGCGAGTTGGTCTTGTGTACCTACATAAGATAGGTTAATCTCACCTCGGTTGACATGGTCACGGATGAAGTGGTGGCGGATCTCGATGTGCTTGGTCTTGTTATGTTGAATCGGATTATGAGCGATCTTGATGGCACTCTCATTGTCACACAAGAGTGGCACCTTGTTGAAGTGAATACCATAATCCTCCATGGTTTGCCTCATCTAAAGGAGTTGAGCACAACAACTCGCGGCCGCCACATAGTCGGCTTCGGCGGTGGAGAGAGACACACAATTTTGCTTCTTGGAAGACCAACAAACCAAAGACCTACCAAGAAATTGGCATGCCCCGGAAGTTGACTTCCTATCCACCTTGTCTCCCGCCCAATCCGAGTCCGAGTACCCAACAAGCTCAAAGCTTGCTCCCTTCGGGTACCAAAGGCCAAAAGTTGGGGTATCAATCAAATATCGAAAGACTCTTTTGACCGCCATTAAATGGCTTTCCTTAGGGGCGGCTTGATATCGTGCACACATTCCCACACTAAGCATGATATCCGGTCTAGATGCACAAAGATAGAGCAAAGACCCAATCATAGAGCGATAAAGTTTTTGATCCACTTCTTTACCATTAGGATCGAGATCAAGAGTAACCTTTGTAGGCATGGGAGTCTTGGCTCCCTTCACTCCGGTGTCCATCTTGAACTTCTTGAGCATGTCTTGGGTGTACTTGGCTTGATTGATGAAGGTGCCACCCTTCAATTGCTTTATCTCAAAGCCAAGAAAGAATTTCAACTTCCCCATCATAGACATCTCAAATTTATCTGTCATTAGTCTTGCAAATTCATCATTGAAAGATTTGTTAGAAGAACCAAAAATGATATCATCTACATAAAGTTGGCATATGAAAAGCTCCCCGTTTACTTTCTTAGTAAAAAGAGTGGGATCAATGAGGCCTATCTCAAACCCACGGTCTATAAGAAGCTCTCTAAGATGCTCGTACCACGCACGTGGGGCTTGTTTAAGGCCATAGAGTGCCTTATCGAGCTTGTAGACATGGTTCGGAAAGTTAGGATCCTCAAAACCCGGGGGTTGCTTTACAAACACTAACTCATGCAAAGGACCATTTAAGAAAGCACTCTTCACATCCATTTGTTGCAACTTAAAATTATGATGTGATGCATAAGCAAGAAGGATACGGATGGACTCAAGGCGAGCCACGGGTGCAAAAGTCTCTCCATAGTCGATGCCTTCAATTTGAGAGTATCCTTGAGCAACCAAACGAGCCTTGTTCCTCACAACAATTCCATTTGCATCTTGCTTGTTCTTGAAGATCCACTTGGTTCCAATGACATTGCGGCAATCCTTGGGCTTCTCAACTAATGACCAAACTTTGTTGCGCTCGAAGTTATTGAGTTCTTCGTGCATGGCTTCTACCCAATCCGGGTCTTCAAGCGCTTCAAACACCTTTTGAGGTTCCACACAAGAGATATAGGCATGGTGGATACTAAAGTTTGCCAATTGCCTCCTCGTGGACACCCCTTTCCTTACACTTCCAATCACATTCTCCAAGGTGTGGCTACCTCTTTGGAGAGTTGTTGCTATCTTCATGGCACGGCGAGCTTGAGCTTCTTCTAGAGATTCTTGAGAGGCCACTTGGTCATCACCACGGTTTTGGTCCTTGCCTTGACCGTCATTCTCGTCGAATCTCACGTTAGAAACTTCAACAACTCGAGCGGAGAGTTTGTCAAAGATTCTAAAGGCGTGAGATTCGGCGGCATAGCCAACAAAGGTACCCTCAAGAGCTTTCGAATCAAATTTGGACAAATGGACACCTTTCTTAAGATATTAGCACTTACAACCGAATACCCGAAAGTACTTGATGTTAGGCTTCTTTCCAATGAGGATCTCATAAGGAGTCTTGTTCAAGCCCTTGCGGAGATATAACCGGTTCGACGCATGACATGCGGTATTAATGGCTTCGGCCCAAAAGTTATACGGAGACTTGAATTCCGCTAACATGGTCCTAGCCATATCAATGAGAGTCCGGTTCTTCCGTTCGGCTACACCATTTTGTTGGGGAGTGTAGGGAGATGAGTATTGATGGCGAATCCCCTCATCACTGAGAAAATCATTCAAGGTGTAGTTCTTGAACTCGGTGCCATTGTCACTTCGGATCATCAATATGTCTTGACCATATTGGCGTTGCACTTCATTGGTGAAGTCTTTGACGGTTTGTTGAGTCTCACTCTTATGAGCAAAGAAAAAGACCCAAGTGTATCTTGAATAGTCATCAACAATCACCAAGCAATACTTCTTTCCTCCAAGACTTTCATAAGAAGGAGGGCCGAAGAGATCCATGTGAAGGAGCTCTAGGACCCTCTTAGACGAAATGATGGTCTTGCTAGGATGAGGAAGTTCATGCATCTTTCCTTCAATGCAAGCTCTACACACACGATCTTTTGAAAAGGTTAGATCGGTTAGTCCTACGATGTGGTTGCCTTTGTGGAGACTTTGCAAAGTTCTCATATTGACGTGGCCTAGCCGGCGATGCCAAAGCCATCCCACATCAACTTTAGCCATGAGGCATGTCGCGGCTTTAGTGACCTCCTTCGAGAAGTCGATCACATATAAGCCATTTTCGACATGCCCCACATGAGCTACCTTAAGAGACTTGCTCCACAAAAGAACTATAATCCCAAAATCAAAGAAGGTTGCAAAGCCCATATTAGCAAGTTGAGCAACGGAAAGAAGATTATATGAAAGGGACTCAACAAGCATGACATCTTCCACGGTAACATTGTGAGAGACAACAACCTTGCCGAGACCCAATACCTTTGACCTTGAAGAATCCCCATAGGTGACGTAGCCCACATGGGATGAACCGGTGCGAAGCTCCTTCACCATTTCTTTGCTCCCGGTCATATGATTGGTAGCACCACTATCAATTATCCATTGACCACCACCGGAAGCAAAGCCCTACAAGAGATCAAGTCTTGACTTTAGGTCCCCATTTCTCAATGGGTCCTTTCTTGTTAGTGACAAGGGTCTTTGGAACCCAAATAGACCATGCAACATATTCATTTGATGAACCAACAAATTTAGCATAAACATGTCCATCTTGTGCACGGCAAAGAACATAGGAAGGATTATATTTTCCCGCAAAGTTATTATGGTTGGGCATAGCCTTTTTGCCATTCCCAATAACTTCCCTCACCTCCTCCTCAAATACATTACCATTCTCATCATAGCATATTTCACTAGGAACATGCTTCTTTAATGAGGGAGGAGGCGCGGGGACATTCTTCTTCTTCTTCTTCTTGTTCTTCTTCTTCTTGTTCTTCTTGGACTTGGATGAAAATCCAAGTCCCGTCTTGTCACCATGTTGCTTTTGAGCATTCAAAAGCTCATCAAGCATCTCGTTTCCCTTTAGGGGGGCTTTCTCACAAGAAGGGTTAGTTGAGCATGAACTTGCAACAAAAGTGCTAGAAAGAGACTTGGTTGCTTCATTAGCAATTATAAGATTTAGTTTCTCATTTTGCAACCTAAGTTCATTAGCAACGGATTGAGCAATATCACGGTCACTTTTAAGTTTGGCAATATCCAAATTGTGAGATTCTTCAAGACCCAACATGGATGTCTCAAGTGACACCCTTAGGTCTTGCTCTTCCTCAAGAGATTGAGTAAGAGAAGCAATTTCATCGGCATAGTCACGAGCATGCCCCTCAAGTTCAAAAATGCGTTCATCATTTTTATCATTTACTTGGATGGCCTCATTAAGTTGATCTAGGAGGATCTCAAAGCGAGCTTTGGTCTCCCCATGCAAGGTTGACATGAACATGTCCATTTCATTTAGATCATCATTTTCACCAACTCGTTCAACACAATCCATCAAAGATAAGCTTTTAGGTATGATGGGTGTGAGAGGCGGTGATACCTTTGTAGCGTGAGCCATGAGACAAGTCGCATTGTGGTTGGAGCGCTTTGATTCATTTGCGGAAGCGAATAGGGATGATGAGGGGGTAGGATGGGCAATGGCGATGGCGGCCCTTCCTATTTCCTCCTTATCACTTGCATCATCCTCGGAGAGGTACTCTTCTTGAGTTATCAAAGCGTGAGTTGGGAGGACTCTCTTCTTGTCGGAGTTTCTAGGGTAAGACTTGGACTTCATTTCCTTGCGGACAAGCCTTCCATTGTGATCTTCAACTCTTTCATAAGGACACTCCGCAATAAAGTGGTTAGTGTTACCATAATTGTAGCAAGTCCTCACTCTACTTGTAGCCTTGGGCTTGGAGGGGCTAGATGACTTCCACTTCTTCATGAATGCCCTTTGAGCAAGAGCCATATGCTCGGCATGAGCATACTTCATGTCTTCGGGGCTTCCACTCAATACTTCTTCCTCTTCCAACAAGCTTTCTTCTTCATGATAGGTGACTTTGGCCTTCAAAGCAAGGTTGGGAGCACGCACACCACGTGCACGAGCAAGAGCATCATCCGCATTCTTCTCGGAGATCTTCCTTGCCATCATCTCTTGCAAAATGTCATGAGCGGACATCGTCCGGAAATTTGCATTTCCCTTGATGGAGTTCACGGTTTCCCTATGGAAGGGCAAGAGAGTTTGAATGAACTTCCTCTTCATCCATCTCCAATCACATTGGGTGGAGCCAAGATCCGTTAGCTTCACTTGGAGTGACGAGAGACGCCTATGGAGTTCTTCGGGAGTTTCACCATCAAGCATGGCAAAGTTGTCCGCTTCATTGGAGGCTTCATCAAACTTGGATTCTTGAATGCTCTCATTCCCAATGAAGAGGTTGGTGAGAATATCCCAAGCTTCTTTGGCGGAGGTGATGTTGCGGACGAACGCCTTGTCCTTCTCGGTAAGTGACATGTGAATGAGATGCAAGGCGGAGGCATTGAGTTGCTTGTCGATTTGCTCCCAAGGTAGCAAGTTGGTCAAATCCTTGGAAGTTGGATGGAAACCCTGCTCAATGATCCTCCAAAGCTCAATAGACACAAAGTTTATGTGAGAGCGCATGTTATCTTGCCAATTGGCAAAGCTAGAGGCATCAAGTGGTGGCGGTGGACCGCAAGAAGCAAGGTGTGGCATTTGAAGATATCTTCCGGAGACATAGCTCGTGGGATGTGGAATTCCCGGACTATGCCCCCGAGAGGTATCATCTTTGTTGGGGGTGTCATCTACCTTGGGGGGTTCCTCTCCGCCCTCATCCCCATCCTCATCCGGATTATCCTCGTTTAAGTCGGGCTTACCCGAGGAATCAACCGGGGTCGGTGGAGTGGTACTAGACGTTCCACTTACGAGGGCGTCAAGTTGAGATTTTTGGCTTTCCATGGCTGCCATCATAGCATCCATACGTGCCATTATATTATTTAGATCCCCCTTAGTGGCGGGTTCCTCTTCGCCCATAACCTCTTAGGCGGTTAAGCCCAATCAAAGAGCTCTATGCTCTAATACCAATTGAAAGGATCGGTACGGGCGACTAGAGGGGGGGTGAATAGGCGCTAAGTCAATTTTTTAAACTTTTTCAAATTTAAGGCTTGACACAAAGTAAATTCACTAGATGTGCAACTAGGTGAATTTCCTATGAGTGGCAAGCATGCAAGTAAACAAGTAACTAGCAAGATACAAGTAAGGGAAAGAAATAACCGAAGAGTGGAGACCGGAGACACAAGGATGTATTCCCGTAGTTCCTTCCTTTTGAGGGGAAGTACGTCTACGTTGGAGAGGTGTGGTGACACGGAGTCGACCAACGCCACAAAGGCTCACCTTGTTCTCCGGTGAGCAAGCCACGGAGGCTAGCTCGTTTCCACTAAGCGGTGGTATTGGGGGAACCACGAATCCCTTACACGGAGCTTGGGGCACAACTCCACAACTCAATTGGAGGCTCCCAAGAAAGCCACGGAGGCAAGAATCACCACAAAGACAAGTCAATCAACCAATTACAACACCTAGGGTCACAAGAACCCCAAGGTGCAAATCCTCCAAGCAAATGGAGGTGGAAATGAAATTCCTTCGGTGAAGATGTAGATCGGTGCCTCCTCCTTCAATCCTCCAAAGATCAAGAGCTTTGGTTGGCTAGAAGGGGAGATCTATGGAATTTGGTGTTTTTTCAATGGGGGTAGGTGAGAGCTTCAAGGATGAACAATGGTTGGTGAAGATCTAACCCTACCCCAGCTAGGAGAAGGGGTATTTATAGGTAGGTGGGAATCTGGCCGTTGAGGGAGCACACAGCAGCAATCCCGGCGATAAGTCCGGCGGCGCCGGGCCCTGGGCCGGACGACCCGGCGGTCAGTCCGGCGGGACCGGACTTCTCGCCGGATGTTCGGCGGCTCTGCCGGGCGGATCCGGTGCCCCGCCGGAAAAGCATTCAGTACACTGATCCGGCGGCCCCGCCGGGCTGGTCCGGTCTGCCGCCGGATGGCCCGGTCTGGGGGCCGGCCAGACCAACTTAGGCCACTTTTCGGCAGGCGATTCCACCATCTTTCTTTTTATGCAATAGAACCCCTTCACTTGTGAACTTAAACCTGTATGCATATAATTCAAATATTAGTTCACACAAAACATAGTCTTGTCATTGTAAATCAAAAAAGTAGAAAGGGACAAATGTCCTTTCAATATCCAAGTGTAACGAGAAAAATCATCTATAAAAAGAACATAGTAGCGATGACCCCCTTTCGACGGGAAGGGAGCTGGACCCCAAACATCGGAGTGAACAAGCTCAAAAGGACACTCGGACACAGACTCACTGTGAGGATACGGTAGCTAAATCTGCTTACCAAGGCGACAGCCCTGACAATCCAAATAAGCGTTTCCGGAGACAGACCCTAGAACACCACGATGAACTAAAGACGAGAGTCGAGAACCACATAAATGTCCAAGACGATGATGCCACTGCTGAAAAGAGCTAGTAGCGACGACTACAGATGCCGAGGATTTGACGACGGTGGCATCAGAAGGAAGACAAAGCCAGTGAAAGTCCCAGAGGCCATCATGGCGGCGGGGGCCAGCACCAAGCATAGTGTCGGTGCGATGATCCTGAACGGAACAGGAATCAAAGTCGAGAGTGATGCTACAACGAGAGTCGACGATCTGACTACCAGAAAAGAGTTGCATGTTAAGTTGAGGAACATGCGCAACAGAAGGAACATGAAACGAGGAAGTACTAAGAATGCCTCGACTAATGACTGGGAGGGGGTACCATCGGCAGTAAGAACACGAACAGGAGGGTCGACAGGTCGAACAGAATGCAACAAGGAAGAATCAGGAGTCATATGAAAAGAAGCTCTAGTATCAAGAAGCCATGGGGATGTACCTGGAGAAGGAGGAGGTGGTCGCTCAATGCCAGAAAACTCACTCGCAGAACCAGCAGAACCTGTCGGTTAAGATTCCCAAGCATCAAGCAGGCATCAAAGCTGCGCTGTCTCATGTGCAGAGAGGGAAACGGCTGAAGAGGTCGAGGTACAATCAGGTGCCGACGAGGAGCTGTCACCTACACACACAGAGGCCGCCAAAGATGGCGACGGAGAGCAACACGCCGATGAAGACAGAGTCGATGAAAGACGGTCACAACCGCCTGAAGAAGCCGCAAGAGTCAATGTCGAGCGGTGAGCCGACGTAGACGGGGTCGGCGAAGCGCGGCCATAACCACGTGAAGAGGCCGCAAAAGTCGATGTAGAGCGGCAGGCCGACGTAGACGAAGTCGGCGAAGGGCGGCAGGCCGACGTAGACAAAGTCAACGAAGGGGTCGGCGAAGCGCGGCCATAACCACGTGAAGAGGCCGTGAAAGTCGATGTAGAGCGGCAGACCGACGTAGACGAAGTCGGCGAAGGGGTCGGCGAAGCGCGGCCATAACCGCGTAAAGAGGCCGCGAAAATCAGTGTAGAGCGGCAAGCCGACGGAAATGGGGTCGGTGAAGGGCGGCCATAACCGCATGAAGAGGCCGCGAAAGTCGGTGTAGAGCGGCAAGCCGACGGAAACGGGGTCGGCGAAGGGCGGCTATGACCGCATGAAGAAGCCGCACGCATCGACGAAGAGTGGCAAGCCGACAAAGAGAGAGTCGGCGGACGAGCTCCAAGTAACGAGGGAGGACATGGGTGGAAGACGGGAGCAACGGAAGCGACATCATCGGAGCAAGAAACCATGCTGGAAGGATTTTTTTTTTTTGGAAAACAGATCGGGATCTCACAGAGGACAAAGAATACTGGCCACGACGGATATCAAGCAGGGCCGATCGAGGCTAGCTGTGGGCGGCCGAGGCCGGACAGGGGCAGCCTCCAGGTTGTGGCAGACAGGGCCTCCAGATTCCTCGGGGCGACGGAGCGATCCCGATCCCGATCCCGATTCCACGGGGCGACAGGGCGGGCGGGAGCGATCCAGGGAGGAGCGGGCTCCTCGAGGCGGGAGCGATCTAGGGAGGGGTGGACCTCCCGAGGCGGGGACGGAGGACTCCCGATGCGGGATCGACCAGGTGCGGGAGCAGCGGCGGAAGCCTGTAGCGGCCAGGCGATCCGAGCAGGGCAGTCGTGAGCTGCCAGATCAGGGGCAGCACAAAAACAAATCGGCCAGCCAGACGGAGCGGGGCGGCCACGGGACGGAGACCGAGACCGAGACGACGCAGTGGAAGACGACGGGGAGACCAAGATGGCCGGAGACGACGGCGGCCGAAGGAAAATTTTGGATCAAAGCACGAGTTGCGACGTGCGGGGATAACCTAGGTCTGATACCATGTTAGGAATAAGCAACTTACATTATCAGGGGGCCAAAGGCCACATATATAGTACATGTACAGGGCGCAAATATGCAGGAAACCCCCTAACAGATGGGGAAAATACAATATACAATATACATCTAACAAGTTGCACGTCATTGTATTAAGCTCGAAAGAAGATTGATCCAGTTTATGAGAAAAACCAGACCTAAAAACCATACAACTCTCGGTTAATTGGAGGGAAACCGAGAAAAGACCTCTTCCTACAATTACAACGAAGACAACACATGACTCAACTTGCCCGATCCCAAGCCAACAATGGCGAGGATCCACAACACATAGCAAGAAGGCTGCGTCACAACACATGCCAGCAACTTCCGGAGAACGACCATGACACCAGGTAGCTCGGAGCCGAACCCTCCACTCAAATGCCTAGAGAGAGTCAGCGAATGAAGGAAGGATCCGACAAGACCTGAAGAATACATCGCAAGGAAACATCAACGGCGATGTACATAGCGCCCAACATGCCCACGCTCTGGGAGGAGACCCAACTCCGCCACTGCTACAATGACTCCTCTAGCAACTCGACAACGCTTCATTGAAAGATATCTTCGTCATACCTCCTCTGTCCTTTTTTACCCTGTATTCTAGGTTAGTTAAAGGCAAACTAGATAAAGTTTGACCAAACAAATTGCTAAAAATATAATTTTTATTATATTAAATGCATATAATATAAAAGTGTTTTGTATAATGATTCTAATGATATCTATTGTATTTCTAAATATTTATGTTTTTTGGTATACTTAATCAAAATTTATAAAGTTTGACTTTGACTAAACCTAGAATGCAGGGTAAAAGGCCAAGTATCCATCAATCAGGAGGAACAAAATAGTCTAATATATCACACATTTCTTATTCAGAGAGGCTAACATCAAGCATCTACCCGTCAGCAGCGGCCCTCAACCATATCAAGTTCAAATTTTAAGGGTTGATTCTAAAATAAAAACAAAGTAGCCATCAATCAGGAGGAATAAAATGATCCAATATAGCACATGTTTCTTGTTCAAAGAGGTTGACATAGAGGTTATTGGATGTTAACAAGGTGGACGGGTTTGAAAATAAAAGCCAAGTAGCTATCAATCACGTGGAATAAAATACTCTAACATAGCAGGCTAGCATCAAGGACCCATCGGTCAACAACATCCTTAAACATTAGCAAGGTTGGCAATTTCGAAGATAAAAGTCAAGTAGCCAACGATCATGCGCAACAGATAATCAAATGGGAAAGCTGTCACCGGGGACCCACGAGGCGGACCATAGACAACTGAATCGAGCAACATGAGCTAGGTCATAGGAAGGAAAATAATAAGTCAGCTAGAGACACTGACATCGTGGACCCACAGCTTTAAAAAGCTTGATCAGATTCAAAATTCGGATGCGACATCAAAAAAACAACATGTACCACGCACCGGACGGCCATCTACCACGTTATCCCCATATTTGTGGCAGTAGAGGGCACCCAAAATGAGAAACTTTTTCTATCTACCATGAAACCGACCATAATCATGGTAGATGGGGTGACTTCAGCAATAATCAGCGGACCTAGTCATGGTAAATGGGCATTTTTCTTCTAGTAATTGCAGCTCGGCAGAGACGAGGGCGGGTCCATAGCAGATGGTGGAACGAGTTGGAGAGGAGGGTCCTCCAACAGAGCTGGTTGTAGGCACCTTCGACATTCTGGCGGTGGGTGGTGGTGGTGCACAACGGACGTCATGGCGGATGGATCCTCCGCCACGAGCCACGTGGAGAGGTTGCTGGCGGTAATGGTGGTGACGACAAAGGAGAGAGATGGATCGACTACCTTCCGTGCATTTATTTTGTAGCCAGCCTTGGTGGGTAATCACGCAGTGGCCAATGAAGTCCGGTGAGTGCCGAGAAGGACGCCATGATCGTACAGATGAGCGTGCACATTTTTTGACCTAAGACTCACTTCTGAGTGGAAGGAAACCAAAATAATTACAGCGAGAGGTTGCTCGGCACTGGTGGGTTCCACCAGTCAGTGACATAAGCTTGACCAATCAACGGGAAAATGCGTCGATTTGGACCCACTGAACATGTCGCGTAGAATGTGCGGCATGGTAATATGCGCCTTATTTGACCTTCCACAACAGTAAAACGGGCCGCTCTTAATTCCCACCTACCGTGGCACAATAGTTCGCCGCTATTGAATCTACCAAGCCACTTGGAAATTTGCCTGCTTTTATGGCTGAAGGGTAAGCCCGGATGCCCCAAAAAGAACTTTTGGTGGAATTTTTTTTTGCTTTTTTTCCTTCCACAAAATTCGCTAGGCAAGGGAGGGAGGGGGCTTTTTTTGTAGTGCATGCGACGACGTTGATGCACACCAGCGCTCCTTCCGCTATTTCTCCCCTTGCTTTCCGCCTCCATTTTCACTCGTTGTCTTCGGCTATTAAAGCTTGGCAGATCCGCTATCTATCCTCCCCATGCCTCTCTCTCCCTCGCATGCAACAATGCCTCGCCGCCACCTACACCATGCTTGGGCGTGTCTCGCGCAGGATCCATACCCAAGCCCGCCCACCTTCAGACACGACAATGAATAGTTCAAATGCTATAAGTTCGAGGACAAGGGGGACTAGGCGGAGGCTGCACAGGAGGCAGAGGAGGAATAGTGAGAGGATGGGCCGAAGCCGGCAGACCCGGAGCAAGAGGCGACGTTGCATGGGTAGATGGTCAAAGGTATGGCGGAGTGGCGTGCCATGGTGATGCCGAACCACGCCGAGAAGAGGGAGCATACGTTTGCTGACAAGACGCGAGCGCGAGCGTAAGGCTGGAAGGCGAAAAACGACGATGAGGTTGACCTGTCTCCCGTCCCGACCGAGGGCGAGTAGTTCAGATTTTAGTTTAGACTTTTAGTCAAACTTTATTCAACTTTGTAATACGTAACAAAATTTAAATGAAATTTTCATTTGAAAATCGCTATCTGAAACGCAGCTGGTTTTCTAAATGATACAACATGCACCGACATTCCATTTGACTTATCCGACCAGTTTGTTGGACGCTGTTGGAAAATGTTCTACTCCCTCCGACCCATATTATTTTTCGCTAGTATCTGTACTAGCGAAGAATAATATGGGTCGGAGGGAGTAGTAATTTCAAATCTTTCATCTCCTTTACCAAAAATCCCAAACACCTTCCCTTCGCCCCGCAGGTCTCCCTTCGACCTCCTCTTGTTCCTCCCGGTGCGCCCCCAGCCCCGGCCCCCTCGCGACGCTCATCTCTGTCTTCCTCACCTCACCTCCCTCTCTCAGACGGGCCGCCGCTCACTCCCTGGCCTCTCGCCCCAGGCGGCCGCGGCGCTACAGGAGGGTATCGGGCGGTGGATGGCTACCAGCTCGCCGCGTCCATCCTCTTCTGGTCTGCGAACTCCAACGGTATGCACTCCTCCTTCCCTTCAACATTCTCGTGAAACTGTGTCCTACATGACGGAAGTCCCCCGTGGATCCGGTAGGAAAGGTGTCTCTTCGACCAATTTCAGTTAGCTTCTCGATCACTCGATGCTGCCTCTATTCGTTCAGTTCGTGGCTGAACTCGTTGACAGGAGGAGTGGCTCATTCGGTCTGTAGGCGTGGTTCAGGTCGGATAGTTCTTGGGAGGATTTGAGGTGCTTGGTTCTGTGCCAACTTAGGTTCAGAGTTTCACCAACTCCAAAATCTAAATACACGTAGTATTAAAAAAAACTATTCATTTATGTACGATATATTCGAGCCATGCTGACCACCGGAAAAATGTCCATCATGACATTTCGTAATGGTCTGCATTTCAGCTTTGAGCTTCTCTAGTCTGTTCATCATTTACTCCTTCATAGTAGCGAGTCTATGTTGTACGTCTCTCAGCAACAGGATTCTAACATAGTTGTCTATATCTGGGTAATTTGGACTCTAGTCTGCTCTCTTCGTCCTTAAATAAGTGTACTTCTAGCTCTTGTCTTAAGTCAAATCTTTTAAACTTTGACCAACTTTATGGGAAAAGACGACTGCATTTATGGCACAACATTTGTATCACTATATTCGCATTGAAATATAGTTTCATATTAACTCAGTTGGTGTGATATATGTTGCTACTCTTTTCAATAAAGTTAGTCAAAGTCTAAATTATTTGACTTCGAACAAGCGGTAGTAGTACACTTATTTTAGGACGGAGGGAGTAGATTAGACTCAATTGACCCGTGGAAACCCGTATGTCCAGGTATGGGTACCCCTGGAGAAAATATCCGGTGGAATCTTACTTAAAATGGAAACCGGTAAAAATCATGTTTAAAAGTTCTGAAAAGTTCTCAAGAAAAATGCATTATGCTAGGAAGGTAGAGTTCAACAGACACGCCTGTTAAAAAAGCAGACAAGTAAATTTTCAAGTTGAAAAAACTCAAAATTGTTTAGTAGCTATGAAAATGCCAAATTGAGCAAAGAATAGTACCAAACAGTATATGGTACTCCCTCCGTTCCTTGTTATAAGGTGTATAGTTTTCTTGCACGAATATTAACGCACAGGTTAAAGGACAAATTTCGTCGGTTTTAGACGTTAATACCCCTAGGTGATCGACGTGAGACTAGAGGAAAAATAGGGAAATATTGAAATCCTCACTTTCCTGATCAGATTGACTCCTAAATTAGCGTAGCAAATCCCATAATCCTGCAATACACTTTATATTCCGATTTTTTTATTGAAAACTATTCACCTTATATCAAGGAGCAGAGGGAGCATTATTCATTGCTTAATTATTTGTCATTTACATAGTTGTGAAATGAAAATGAGTTGGAAGTTGCAAATTTGCATGTCGTTAGAACTCTACCTTCCCAACATAATTCATTTTTTCATATAATTTTTTGGAACTCCTAAATATGGTTTCCACGAACTTTTCATTGTATGGTGTTTTCCATTGGATACTTTCTTGATACGCCTGTCCATATACAAACTAATCCGTGATGTTTTTGTCCACCCCAAGAAATCACCAGCGCCGATGGCGATGGGTCTGAGCGGACGGTTATTGCGGCGGCGGGTGGCCGGCACCGACAGGAACGTTGCAGAGTGCGTTGCCGGCCGTCCAGTAGCAGTGGTAGATGCTAATATAAGTCATCTTAAACACCGGGGACGTATTTTCTGCATACCACCCTGGTTTGCGGAAATGGTGGTGACCTGCCCTATTTGTTGGATGACTGACGGTCTGCAAAGAGGCGAGCCAAACTTGTCCTGCTAGACTGCCGTGCAGCGTGGGACTGGCAGTCATCCAGCAGAGTGCCTGTGTGCATTGCTTGTGAAGTATCATGAGATGTACCAGGGGGTTGAAACCTGGATGGGGCCAATGAGATCGGTTCTGTCAGCTGGGTATAAAGCCCCTTTCAGAGAAGAAGTTTCTAGCTTCAATGAATAGACTAGAAGAATTTTTTTTTCTCTTCTCTGCTTCGTCCCCTTGTTCCTATCTTTTTCCTATCATGGCCCATTCCTGCAATCCTTTGAAGAAGACAAACGATGGTAAATGTAGAACATAATCGAGGCAGATGACAAAAACATGTGGCGAGGTCAGATCTTCAGTTTAGTGTAGTTTTGATGAATATGTTAGTTCCCTATAGGCAGTCCCATATTCTTTCATCGTGTCGTTTCAGCAAAATGGAACACAGGAGTGTCTACCCCCTTGAAATCTGACTGAAATCATGGCGACTGTTCCTCTGCCCGCCCCTGTACCATGGCGATCCTATGGCGACTCCAAAGTTACCCAGCAAATTCGATCTTCCCAGAAACCCGAAGCCCAGGCCGACCAAAAATCCTTCAAGTATCCCAAGCCACACATACACAGCGAACCAAATTTCCCAGACACATTCGCCCAAACAGTGAGAGTAGAGGAGATCCACAACACAGCAAAATACCTAGTCCAGAGCCTAGAGAGATTGAGGGAGAGAGTAATCAAGACAATTGAAGAGCTGAGATCTCCACAAGAATTCCCAGGGCCGCCGGATCCATTCAAAGGAGGCTCTAATGGCGATTTTAAGTGGATTCAAGGAGAAAAGGAGGATTTGGGGGCACCGTTACGTTCAGAGGAGGATGTGATGACATTTACGGGATTAATTCCCCAATTCATTACCGGCGAAATCTTCTCTGCAAGATGGACTATAAATCAGAGCACATACAAGGTGGAATCTGCACCTACTCACAACCCAATTCAGTACCAATCCCGTGTTCTGTGCAGGAAATCTTCCATTGGAGCCATGGCGTCGACCCAGGGGAACCATACTGGAAGGGAGGAAGCTGGGACCGCAATGGTGGTTCTCGGTGAGTCCTCCAAGCAGACCGGCCTCGGTGAGGGTCGCCCTGAGAGCCAGCCAGCCCCCAGCCTCTTGGGGAAGGAGAAGGAGATCGCCGTGGATACCACCACGGAAAAGGAGCGGACGCTCGTCATCGACATGACCAATGCCCGCCAAGCTGCGCGACCTCGGTTCCTCGCCGTGGGACTCTTTCTCTCGACCCTGCTGGTGAGCTCTGATGTGCTGATGGAGCGCATGAAGAAGGTGTGGAGAGTTCGAGGCCACGCCGAGGCAAGCCAGATCGAGGCCGAGGAAGGGCGCAAGTTTGTCATCGAGTTCTCTGAAGAAGGAGACCGCGGCCACGCCGTTCGGGGCGGACCATGGCAGTACAAGCTGGACGTCTTCCTCGTCGAGGCCATGGAGGCAGGAGTCGACCCCACGTCGGTGCAATTCACCCATGTACCGATGTGGGTTCAATTCCACGGCATCCCATTTTACCTGCTCACCAAGAAGCTGGCGTGGGAGCTCGGGTGGGAGATCGGCACGGCGCTCATGATCGACAACAACTCCCGCGGCAACATGAACGAGAAATTCCTAAGGGCAAGAGTACAACTCCCTTTGTACGCTGCCCTGAGGGACAGGGTCATACTGGCGGACATAATCACGGGAGAAAAGGTGAAAGTTCAAGTTTGCTATGAAAGATTGCCTAACTTTTGCCTCTTTTGTGGATACATTGGTCATATGGAAGCTAGGTGTGATCTTCCTGTAGCTGACCGGAAGGTCAATTTCAACATGGAGATGCGTGTACAGGCGGTGCATTTTGCTGATCCAAGAGCTTGGTACCTTCCTGATGCTATGGGACAGGCCCAAGCGCAACCGGTACCCACTGTGCCGTGGCGCGCATCCAAGCCTACCCCTGCGATCGCTGAAGCATCCGTCGACAAGGTCGTCGAGGGAGTGGCACAGCTCAAGGTAACCAACAACAAGCACGAAAGCAACCTGAAGATGGTGGCAGTGGCGACTGGTGAGATGGATGGGAACAAGACGGAAGCAGCCGTGGTGAGCGCCACGGATGGAAAGGCAGCGGACAATGACTACGAGGTGAATGCAGGCAAAGAGGTGATACCCGGAGAGGCTGGGGAGCAGCTCATCCATGCTCCCTGCAACTCGGATGTGTCCTCAAACATGAAGGATCCCAAGAGCTGGAAAAGGAAGAAACGTAGTGCAATAGAGGTACAGAGCACCCACAAAACTCTATCTGTACCTCTGGAGTACAAAGAAGATCTGGAGGGAGCAGGAAATGGAAGAGTGCGCCAGCGTTCATTTGAAGATGAAGAGAACATGATGCCAGCAGCAAAGAAAGGGTATTTCCAGGTCCCACCTCTGTCTGTTTGTCTGGGCAAGGAGGGGCTGCGCAAGCTGAGGGAAGAAGAGGGAACTACACACAACATAGAAGATGCAGAGCAAGATAGCGGGGAGGAGGAAGTGAAGCGGAAGGAAAAGGATGGGGCAGCGACCGGTCCTGGGGCTACCGGCAAACTGTCGGGCGCGAATGAGAGCGCCCGGCAGGGACAATGATCCTCTTCGCTTGGAACTGTCGTGGTCTGGGACAGCCACATACAGTTCAGGAACTTGTCCGTCTCGTGCGGATGCACCGTCCCAAAATCCTTTTTCTTTCTGAAGTTAGACAAAATAAAAAAGTAGTTGAAGGTGTTTGCAAAAGATTAGGGTTTGAGCATTGTTTTCCTGTGTGTGCCAGTGGAAAAGGAGGGGGTTTAGCCTTGTTTTGGAGATCTGATGTTTCTGTGGATCTAATAAATTATAGTCTGCACCATATCGATGTAAAAGTAAGTGAGTCAAATGGAATAAAATGGAGAGCAACTTTTGTGTATGGAGAGGCGAAAGCTCAAGATAGGTACCTCATGTGGAATTTGCTTAGAAGAATAAAGGACAAATGTTCTGATCCCTGGTTCATGGTCGGTGACTTCAATGAATGCTTGTGGCAGAAAGAACACATCTCCTCAAAGAGACGAAATGAACAACAAATGCAGCAATTTAGAGAGGTCCTGAGCAACTGTAATATGATGGATCTTGGCTACAAAGGGATCCCGTGGACCTTCAACAACAAGCAGAAAGGGAGAAATAGTGTTAAAGTGAGACTGGACCGGGCTGTTGCCCAACCTAGCTGGTCCAAGATTTTTCCTGATGCGAATGTGGAACATCTAGTTTCCTCAAGATCTGACCACTGCCCACTTCTGATCCGGTTGGTGAAAAATAAAGAGGGACATACACGCACTCTGAGAAGGAGATATGAGATCATGTGGGAAAGAGATGAAACTTTGACTGAAGAGATTCAGACTGCTTGGTCAAAAATCCGTAGTACGCAAGATCTGGAAGGCATAAAGAACAAGCTATCCGCAACTATGAGTACCTTACAAGACTGGAGCAAGGAGAGTTTTGGGGCTGTTGAAAAGGAACTGAAAGAATTAAGGAGGAAATTAGAAAGGCTGCTTCTTGCCAATAACCCAGATGACAATGACGAAATTTCTACTGTCCAAGGCCGTATGGATGAGCTCCTAATTAGGGAGGAAATGATGTGGCTTCAACGGTCGAGAATCACTTGGCTGAGATATGGAGATCGAAATACTAGTTTCTTCCATCGGAAAGCTTCAAACCGAGCTAGGAAAAATAAGATAAATAGGTTGAAACTGGAGGACGGGTCCTTTACAGAAAACTATGATGAGATGAAGGAGCTAGCCTCAAATTTCTTCAAGAACCTATACAAAAAAGACATAGGGGTAAAACCAAATGGTATTCTCGAGCTTGTACAGGCCTCGGTCACAGAGGATATGAATGCTGACCTGATGAGAGGGTACAGCGATGAGGAAATCGGAGATGCTTTGTTCCAGATTGGCCCTCTAAAAGCTCCGGGTCCGGATGGTTTCCCGGCCAGATTCTTCCAACGGAATTGGGGCTTTATGAAAGAAGACATTATTACAGCGGTGAAGAAATTCTTTGATAGTGGGGACATTCCCGAGGGTGTCAATGACACGATGATTGTCCTTATACCAAAATCTAAGGACGCAGAGGATCTGAAGGATTTCAGGCCCATATCCTTGTGTAACGTAGTCTATAAAGTAGTCTCCAAGTGCATTGTGAATCGCCTAAGACCGCTGCTCCAAAATCTGATTTCTGAGACTCAAAGTGCCTTTCTTCCAGGGCGCTTGATTTCAGATAATGCTCTGATCGCCTTTGAATGCTTCTATCACATCCAAAAGAATAAAAAGGCCGATGACAATTATTGTGCATACAAGCTTGACTTGACAAAGGCTTATGATAGAGTGGACTGGGAATATCTTAAAGGTATATTACTGAAGTTTGGCTTCCATCCGAAGTGGGTAAATCAGATCATGGCTTGTGTTACGTCTGTGAGTTTCTCTGTTAGAATCAATGGGGATTTAACTGACAAATTCAAGCCGTCAAGAGGTCTCAGACAAGGTGATCCGCTCTCCCCTTACCTGTTCTTATTTGTGGCGGAGGGCCTTACAAAAATCCTGCAAAGAGCTGTTTATAATCAAGAGCTCCAAGATCTGAAATGCTGTAGAGGAGCTCCTGGCATATCACATCTCCTTTTCGCGGACGACAGTCTCTTGTTCTTCAAAGCAACAGGTGATCAGGCAAAGGTTGTTGGGAAGGCTATCATGAGTTTTGAAAAAGCAACTGGCCAACTCATTAGCCCATCTAAATGCTCCATCCTTTTTAGTCAAGCCTGCCCTGTGGAAACCCAAACAGAAATTAAAAGAACTTTGATTGTCACGCAAAGCTCTTTCGAAGAGAAGTACCTTGGCTTACCTACCCCTGAGGGAAGGATGAAGGCAGAGCGTTTCCAGCCCATCAAAGACAGATTCCGTAAAAGGCTAAATTACTGGGACGAAAAAAGTATGTCCATGGGGGCCAAAGAAGCGTTCATTAAGTCCGTTGCTCAGGCCCTTGCAACCTATGTGATGGGTATTTTCAAGCTTCACACATCTTTCCATGAGGACTACATGCAGATTATCAGGAACTTTTGGTGGGGGGAAGATGAAGACAAGCGGAAAGTTCATTGGGCATCATGGGAAACTTTGACAAAACCCAAACAGCAGGGAGGCATGGGTTTCAGAGATTCCACCTTATTCAATCAAGCTCTGTTAGCCCGTCAAGCTTGGCGGCTAACCCAAAACCCTCAAAGTCTGGCTGCTAGATTAATGAAGGCCATCTACTATCCGAGAGGAAACATCATTGACACAGTCTTTAGAGCTGAGGCTTCACCTGTTTGGCATGGCATTGAACACGGTCTGGAGTTGTTAAAAGAAGGAACAGTGTGGAGGATCGGAGATGGGAATAACATCAGAATCTGGAGAGACAATTGGCTGCCTAGGGATATGGCCCTACATGCGCATCCAGGGAAAACAAATAATAGATACAGGAGGGTGAGCCAATTGGCTGATGCCAATACAGGAACCTGGAATGCTCAACTGATTCATAAAATCTTTTATCCTCACGATGCTGATGTTATATTGAGATTAAATCCTCCGGATACGTCGAGGAAAGACTTTTTGGCTTGGCATTACGAAAGTAATGGGATATTCTCTGTAAGGAGTGCCTATAAGTTAGCATATAATCTAAAGAACAATAGCCAAGGCAAGCCTGGCACAAGCGCATCCGGGGATAATAGCAGAACCCTGTGGAAACTTATTTGGAAAGCTCCGGTCCCAAATAAAGTGAAGATTTTTGGGTGGCGAACAGCCTGTGACAATTTGGCAACCAAACAAAATAAATTCCGGAGAAACCTGGAAAAGGATTGCACTTGTTCCATTTGCGGCTGTGAGCAGGAGAGTAGTTTCCATGCTACGGTTGCGTGTACTAAGGCAAGGGCACTCAGGCTAGAGATGAGAAAGTCATGGGACATGCCAGCTGAATCGCTATTCAAGTATTCGGGACCAGATTGGCTGCTCATCTTGCTAGCTAGCATCAACAAGGAAAGAAGGGGCCTGGTTTTGATGATGCTATGGCGCTGTTGGCACCTACGAAACGACGCTGTCCACGAAAAAGGTGAATGCAGTGTAAGTGGATCGGCTAATTTTCTTAATCGCTATCTGCACGAACTGAATATATGTTGCAGGAAAAGCACTAGCAGGAAAGGAAAAGAGGCCATTATGTGTAACGTGAGTATGACTTATGCAAAAATGGAACCAGCTACAAACAAACTGAAAACTGCACAATCTGGGAAGTGGAAAGCTCCAAGTGAGGGATGGATAAAAATTAACGTTGATGCGTCTGTTGAAATAAATAAGAGTACATGTGCTATTGCCTGTATTGCACGTAATCAAGCGAGTGAAGTACTCTGGGCTCATATTGTTCCTGAAGTCATCTGCCAGGACGTGCCTGAAGCTGAAGCAAAGGCATGCCTTCTTGGTCTTCAGAGTATCCAGGACATCCAAAATTCCTCTATTGTTTTGGAGTCTGATAACTCGACTGTTGTCGAAGCAATCAAGCGGAATAATCAGGGACTTTCTAGGATGTGGAGCATCTATGAGGAGATTAAAAAGCTCCAGAATTTGTGTAATCGTTTTGTAATAGCGAAAATTGGGAGAGAGAGTAACAAAGCTGCCCATACTCTGGCTGCTGTAGCTAGACTTTCTGGCCAAGCTATCTCCTGGATGGGTGATGTCCCTCCAGCTGTAGCTGATATTGTAAAGGCAGATGCTGTAAACATTGGTCCTCATGTTATATGAAATCTCTCTTTCCCGCAAAAAAAAAAAGAAATCTGACTGAAATCCATGCCTGTTTATCATCCAAACACATTTTAAGTGATTTTATGTATGTATGAGTTTCACCATAAAATTTTAATACCTTCAAACAAACCAAAACTTGTGGTTTTTCCTGTAATATCTCCATAGACCTAACTTCTGTGACATTTTAAGAGCTGTGTACTAATTACCAGTAGAAAATAAATACATAAAAAAGAAAAAGTTTTGTGAACATTGAATGAAGGCACCAAAAAACTTATGAGTACTTATGAGTATTTCCTAGAATAACTACTCCTTAAAATAAAAGCATAACGTGCGCATGTTTGCCTAGTTGCAAGTGCACAAGAGTCGCGTGAACATACTCCATTAGATTAAGGTCCAGAAAATTCTGAATGTCGGAAACCCTATGAGATTGCCGAGTGGCGGTTGTACATAAGGTCATGACAAATGTGATGCCTAATTTTAGATGCTTATCTGAATGTGGTGATATCTTGAAGTCAGTTGCCATCAGCCTCTTCAGCCACCTGTCAGGAGGGGCCCATGGCAGCAACATCGGGAGTTTAACAAATTAATTAGCAAACTGGTATTCCAGATAGGCCAAATAAGTGATAGCAACATGACTCCCAAAATTGAACACGAAGATGCTATTTCGTTGAAAACGATCTTCATCATATAAAATTTATCAACACTGGAATATAGGACCATTAAAACTGGGCATGTGTGGACCCGCTTGTTGGCAAACGTCACCTATGATGTGCTAGTAAAAGAAAATTAGTTTCACCAAAACCTGGCATGTGTAGACCCTGCGGAGTTTCGATATATCAACCGGTAGCGGTAAAATTCAGAATGCAAGATACTTTTCATTTTCCTGCTGCAGGTACAGCAACATGTCACGAGGAATGAGAAGGCTCGGTGCTATCTTCATGCTATCCAGCTCTCAGTTTCAACTGGATATTTTTTTCGGGCTTGATGCCAATTTGCAACTGATGACTCAAGAACAGAAGCTTTGGGGGGAGGCAAGAGTTGCTGTCGGTTCATGTCGCTTGCAAGAATCAATTGGAGAATTGTGAGATGTGTGGCCACTGGCCACCTTTCTCTATCTCCTTTTAGTCCTTTTGTGTGCATTCAGCAATTCAGCACGTGAGCTTCTAGATGTTGCTTCACAGAGCTGGCCTTCTTCTGAAAACCACATACACACGCACATTATTGCAGGAGCTTCAGTTCTTATCTGAATCCTAACGGATGCGGCATGCATATATTGCATATTTTTTATAGTGGAAAATAATGCCATCACTTTTCGACAGAACTAGGATCAGATGCAATGGATCGTAGGTAGTTTTAATAACGGTAGGCAACACAGGTCACATGGTGTCCCCTAGTTGCATCAATCATGCATGTGAGGAATGAATATGTGATCGTACGTATACATGGTACAGATACAACTAACATGGGTTTTTTTCATCCTTCATGCAGAGTCAACTTGCAAAGATCATGCCTCTGGAAGCTAGTGGAAGTATATATTTCTAGTTACCTTTTAAATCCCTCTTCAGTTATCTTTCAACATGTTTCTATCTCGTGGTAATTCAAGCATGTGTCTGTGTGTCCACTCTTTGAACCACTGACGTAGTTGTCTGCTCCAGTTTCAACGCAGATCACTCGTGGCACTGTCAAGAATTGAAGATCGTGTTGTGGTCTACGATACTGCATATCATCATCGAGGACGGTAGGCATGCTGGCACACAAGGCTTAATTGACGATCTGGAGGATTTACACCACATAGTTGTGAATCTTTTCACCCATTTCCTTGTCACACATGAGCACCAATCTTGTGTGGAGAATATGAGTCAAAAACCCCGTGTGGATAATGTCTGCATCACAGATTATTATAGTTCGGGTGTGAGTAGTCATACTGGTGTCATTGTCTGAACTTCTAATTAACTGTACAACAGTGAGATAGGATCTGTATCTGATTTCAATGGCGCATCTCCTTGAGCAAATATCTTATTGCAGTGTGTAGTAGTAGTACAACTAGACTTACTCGATGTCTTGGCTAATTACCCACCAGCTAATTGCACTTGCACAAAAGTGGACATGATCTGAATTTGATTCGACAAGTCCACTGTGTAATCTGTAATCTGAAACCTAAAGTGGTCGCGACGTGAGACGTGACTCAAAAACAAAACAACCTTCAACCGAGTTGAAAAATCATACAAGATGTACACTAGTGCTGAAAAGCTTCACTCGTAGCTAGTGGTCACCCGAAATATGACACCACAACCTCTGGTGTCTCAACGTCAAACTATGAATTCCCTCCGGTCGCCGTTTGCCTCAGAGATTGCCGGCAAGACGGCCATCGCTTTACAAGTACTCCACGCCACGCCACACTTGTCCTAGCTAGCCTAGTTGGATCTGTTAGATGTATATTATATATTATATTTTCTCTATCTGTTAGTGGGTTTCCTGCATATTTGCACCTTGTACATATACTATATATGTGGCCTTTGGCTCTGATAATGTAAGTTCCTAACATGATATCAGAGCCCAGGTTTAGGGCATCAGCACGCCGCAACTCGTGCTTTTATCTGAAATTTGCTTTTTCTTCGATCTAGTTCGGCCGCCGCCGTCTCCGGCCGCCCTCGTCTCCGTTGGCCTCGATCTGCCAGCTCCCTGTCTCCGTCCCTGCACTCGGGAATCGGGAATCGAAGCGTCTCGGTGGAGGTCCGTCAGCGCGGAGGCCTGCGAGCATGCCTTTCCGTGCCTCCACCTACCGCCCCTCGATCGATAGCTAAGATCGGTCTTTCGGTCATATCGCGGCCGCCCTCCAGGTCGCCGCCGACCGGGAATCCTGCCAGCTTCAATTGGGCCCGTTCGGCTACGTTCTGGCCGGGAATCGGCCGTCCGCCCCCGCCTGCTCCACCTGCTTGATCTGATCCCTGCCTCCTGGTCCAGCTCGATAGCTGCTGGTGGTTGTGGTGTCCCGACCTAGATTGATCGGATACACGCACAAAAGCAGCAAGCAATCAAGGAGAGAGGATAGAATCGGGATGAGAGGACGAACGAGATGAGATAGCAGACGAAGGTTTAGGATAGGATTCAGATTTCTGATACAACATGTCTCTCACGCTGGGCACGCAGACCCCTTTTAACACCACACGCACGACTTACAGCTGGGCCCTCAGGTCCACAGCACATGGTCCACGCAGGGCACCTTTTCACCCACTTGTGTCTTCCACTGACGGTGGGCCATCTTCCGTGCTCGTTCCTCCTGGCTCCGCCCGGGTGGGCGACTCGCTGTCCACTGCGCTATCTGAAGGAGACGCAGGTGTGACACTTTCCCCCCCTTGAGAGCGATCTCGGTCCCAGAGTGGAGCTTGTGGAAACCTGAGCTTGAGCAGGTCGTAGTCCTCCCAAGTGGCGTGATTCGCATCCAGGCCACGCCATTTGATGAGAATCTGAGTAGCCGCCACGTTTCCAGAGCGAACCATCCGTCGTTCCAGAATCTCATCAGGTTCGATTGCAGCTGCCGCGAGGTCCGGAATCGCCGGTAGTTCTCTGAAAACTGGAGTGTATTTGGAGACAAATGGTTTCAGTTGAGATACCTGAAAGACAGGGTGCACCTGAGCTATAGCTGGAAGCTGCAATTTGTACGCCACCGCGCCGATACGCTCCAGAATTGTATATGGCCCAAAGAACTTGTATGACAATTTGGGAAATGGTCGATTAACGACGGTTTGTTGTGCATATGGCTGCAATTTCAGAAGAACTGACTCGCCAACCATGAAGTGACGTTCACTCCGTTGTTTATCAGCATAAGCTTTCATCCTGCGTTGAGCCTGCAGTAATCTGTCTCGGAGAGCTGCAATGTGTGACTGATAGGCTTCGGCGTCCATAGCTGCTGGAGACCCGTCCGCCACTGTTATGTTAGGAAAAGCTCCAAAATTGGGTTCCTTGTTGTACAAAGCCTGAAATGGTGTGGTGCCAATCGCTGTGTGGAAGCTGGTGTTATACCAAAACTCGGCCATTGCAAGCATCCGACGACAGAGTTTGGGATTGTCTTGGACAGCACAACGGAGATACTGCTCCAAACATTGATTGACTCTTTCGCTCTAACCATCCATCTGTGGATGATAAGCAGTGCTGTAATGTAACTTGGTACCCACTGCTTTAATCAGTTCTCTCCAAAACGCACTGGTGAAAATTTTGTCTCTGTCTGAAATTATGGACAGAGGAACCCCATGAAGCTTCACAATGTTGTCCAGGTAGAGTTTGGCAACCGTAGCAGCAGTATAAGGATGTTTAAGAGGCAGGAAATGTGCATACTTGGTGAGGCGATCCACGACTACCAGAATGACATTGGCATTGTCAGATAAGGGCAACTTCAATAAAGTCCATAGTGATTGCTTCCCAGGGTCCAGATGGAGGGGGCAAGGGTTGCAGTAAACCTGCTGGTCTGGTGTTAGAGTGCTTTGCCTGTTGACAAACAGGACACTGTGTGACATACAGTTCAACAGACAGTTTCATGCCCGGCCAATAGTAAAGTTTCTTTGCCCGTTGATAAGTAGCTTGAATGCCAGAATGGCCTCCCAGTGGTGTATCATGGAGCTGAGCCACCAGCTTTGTTTGTAAAGCCAGATTGGAGCCAATCACCATTCTGCCCTGAAATTTAATAATGCCATGTTCCAGAGAATATCCTTGTTCATTAGGGGAAATAATTGTCAGTTGTTGAAGTAGCTCAGTCATAGCCTTGTCAGTAGTGTAAGAGTTCACAACCTCTTGGAGCCAGTCAGGTGTGCACACAGAAGTTTCCATGAGGTGACCCACTCTGGATAAGGAATCAGCTGCGCAATTTTCCACTCCCTTTTTGTACTTGAACTGGAATTGGAGGCCTACCAATTTGGCCATGGCTTTGCGTTGGAGGTCGGTGGTGAGGTGTTGATCACTAAGATTGCACAAACTCTTGTGATCAGTGAGTATCAAGAAGGGCCCACGTTGGAGATATTGGCGCCACTTGTCCACTGCCAACATCACAGCTAAGAACTCTTTCTCATAGACTGACAATTTTCTGTTCATGACACCCAATGCTTTACTCAGGTATGCAATGGGATGTCCAGATTGCATTAGAACGGCTCCCACACCAGTGTCACACGCATCAGTCTCGATGACAAACGGCTGAGAAAAATCAGGCAATGCCAGGACCGGAGTACTCACCATTGCCTCTTTCAACAAGTGAAACGCCTCAGCAGCTTGGGTTGTCCACTCAAAACCCTTCTTTGTCAGTAATTGTGTCAGAGGCTTGGAAATCACTCCATAATTGCGAACAAACTTGCGATAATATCCAGTGAGGCCGAGAAACCCACGCAGTTCAGTTTGATTCAGTGGAATGGGCCAGTGCTGCATAACTTGTGTCTTTTCAGGATCTGTGCTAACACCTGAATCAGAAATGATATGCCCAAGATAATGAATGCTTGTTTTGCCAAAGTCACATTTGGAAAGCTTAGCAAACAACTGAGCATTTTGCAGTGTCACAAGGACTTGACGCAAATGGTGCAAGTGCTCTGTCCAGGATGCACTATAAACCAGAATATCATCGAGAAACACAATCACAAACTTGCGCAGATAAGGGGCGAATACCGAGTTCATGACGCACTGAAATGTTGCAGGCGCGTTCGACAGACCGAAAGGCATGACGCGGAATTGAAAATGACCATGGTGCGTTTTGAACGCGGTCTTCTGTTCATCCTCTGGACGCATACGAATTTGATGATAGCCGGCGCGTAAATCCAACTTGGAGAAGAATTTGGTGCCGGCGAGCTCGTCGAGCAATTCGTCGACGATCGGCAAGGGAAACTTGTTCTTTATGGTCAGGGAATTGAGCTTGCGATAATCTACACAGAAACGCCACGAGCCGTCTTTCTTCTTGACCAGCAGAACCGGGGAAGCAAATGGGCTCATGCTCGGCGTCACCACGCCAGCACGAATCATCTCCGCCACCTGCCGCTCAATCTCGTCTTTCTGTAATGGAGAGTAACGGTAGGGGCGCGAGTTCACCGGCTGCGCGGTACTGTCCAACGTGATGGCGTGATCAAGCGCACGCCGGGGCGGCAGAGTTGTAGGTTCAGAGAATACAGACTCAAATTCAGTTAACAGTGTCTGTAGATCAGGAGCGACGGCACTGTCTGCTGACTGGGGAACTTTGTCCAAAACAGCCATTGCCCACACTTCGTTTGTTGCCAACATAGACTGGAGCTGATTAACTGATATTTCTTCCAAGTTCTGTTGCTCTGGAATATCCTGACCCTTCAAAGTGACCTGCTCACCATTGTGTTCAAATTGCAATATCTTCTGTTTCCAGTTACAGAGCATAGTCCCGCAGCGATCCAACCAATCTTTTCCCAAAATGGCATCATACGCCCCAATGTCTAGAATGCGCATTGCATCAGTAAAAGTATGCCCCTCATAAGACCAGTTCAGTTCTGCCACTTGAGAATTAGATAACATGAGTTGCCCATTAGCCACTTTGACAGACACAGGAGGGGCTGGTGTGATCAGGCACCCAGCTCGCTCGGCAAACTGACGAGTGACAAAAGTATTTGAGCTGCCAGAGTCAATCAGAAGTATCATGGTTTGATCACCAACAGATGCTCGAATACGAACAGTGTTCATAGTGTCAGTACCGGCAACTGCATCCACTGAGAGATGGCAACATGTGTCAGCAACAGGTGTTTCCTGGAGCAGACTAAGAGCATACATTGCTTCGTCAGATAACACTTCCCCAAATTCCCCCACCTCAAGTGTCAACAACTGGCTTGAGCGTTTGCATTGATGCTCCTTTGAGAACTTGTCGCCACATTTGAAACACAAATTATTTGCACGCCGAAAATCTCGCAACTGACGTTCCCTGTTAAAATCATCAGTGCCTTGTTTCTTAGGCCAATCAGTGCGAGGAACTGGAACTAATGTGACGGTGGTGGTAGGGTGTTTAGTGGGAGCTAGTGGGCGTGCACGCGGGCGATGGTGCTCTGCCTCTTCTTCCTGAATGCGTGCCAAGGACGCGGCTCGAGCAATACTCGAGGGAGCCTGAAGACGAACTGCAGCTCGGATATCATCACGCAAGCCAAACATAAACTGGGAAACAAACCACCTAGTGCTCAGTGACTCATCCACCGCTAACAGATGATACATACAGTCTTCAAATTGCTGACGGTATTCCCCCACTGTTCCAGTTTGCCTCAACTGCATGAGCTTACTCATTTGTCCATCATACTCATCCTGCCCAAATTCTGCAAGGAGTGCCGCCATGAATCTGTCCCAACCCAAAGTACCATGCCTACGTTTGTATGCCTGATACCACAGGGCGGCGTTCCCTTCCATATACAACGAAGCCATGCTCACCCATTGGATGTGTGGTATGCGAAACATCTCAAAATATGTAAGACACTGATCCACCCAGAGCAATGGTGTCGCCCCGGAAAACTTGGGAAAATCATGGCGCGGGGCACGCACACGTACCTTCTCATGCTCGATGGGTGAAGTAGGCGCAGTGTGAAAAGCAGCTGCTGCGCCTGCGAGCGCCGCCCCAGCTGCTGCCCCTGCCGCAGAGGTTTGCGGTGTGTCGAGGAGGGGCGCACCGTTGTTGGTGAGCACGCCGTGTGTTTCCCGCACGTCGAGGCGGGGTAGTACGGGAGCGCGAGCAACGTCGCTGAGTCTCCGCTTGATGCCGTCCAGATCGGACCCATAATCCTCCATTTGCTTGCGAAAACTCTGCATCTCATCTGACACCGTGTTCATCCGATCCAAAATCGCAGTGAGCTTGGTGTTAGTCTCGTCCATCTTCTCGAGAACAAAATTGGTCTGCGCCGTCGGAGCGACCGGCCTAGACGGCGCCGTTGCGGCTCGCCCTGAATCACACCCAACCCTGCGCAGGATTTCGAGCCGATCCACCGAAGCGAATCAGCACCTTTTGCAGTGGAATTTGACAGGCGTGATTTCGGGAATTTTGAGCGCAGACGGAGCAGATCTAAGCCTCTGATACCTAATTGTGGTGTCCCGACCTAGATTGATCGGATACACGCACAAAAGCAGCAAGCAATCAAGGAGAGAGGATAGAATCGGGATGAGAGGACGAACGAGATGAGATAGCAGACGAAGGTTTAGGATAGGATTCAGATTTCTGATACAACATGTCTCTCACGCTGGGCACGCAGACCCCTTTTAACACCACACGCACGACTTACAGCTGGGCCCTCAGGTCCACAGCACATGGTCCACGCAGGGCACCTTTTCACCCACTTGTGTCTTCCACTGACGGTGGGCCATCTTCCGTGCTCGTTCCTCCTGGCTCCGCCCGGGTGGGCGACTCGCTGTCCACTGCGCTATCTGAAGGAGACGCAGGTGTGACAGTGGTGGTCCAGCTCGATAGCTGCTGGTGCTGGTTCCGATTGTTTGCTACTGTTGACTTTTCGTGCCACGAGCAGAGGAAACAAATCAATCGTATCTTGTGGATTTGCTCGTCGATTTGTCTTAGACGTCTACGTCTGTTTTCCGGCGAAGTGCTAGCTACAATCGATCCACTGTTACCGTACGTGTGTGTTGGAGGCCAGCTGAATAGATCCAGCTACGTGCTAGCTTGATTAGCTGATTTGCTATACGCGCAGCTCGACAGTGGATTAGTACTCGTGTACGTGCGTGTGTATCTTGCCGGAACCGGAGCTTCGTCATCGCCGGACAGTACTCGATCGTGCAAAAAAAAAAGAAGAAGAAGAGAGAAATGTTTGCTATTCTTGTTGTCGGGCGTTTCTTTCTCTCACCCGATGACGCCTTCCGCTGCTCCCGTCTTGCACTCGGGCCTTTCTTCGGTCCTTGGTGCTTGTCCGTCGACTCCGCCTACGTCGACTCGCCGCTCTACATCGACTTTTGCGGCCTCTTCACGCGGTTATGGCCGCCCTCTGCCGACTTCATCTATGTCGGCTCGCCGCTCTTCGTCGACCTTTGCGGCCTCTTCCCGCGGTTATAGCCGCCCTTCGCCGACTTCGTCTACGTCGGCCTGCCGCTCTATATCGACTTTTGCGGCCTCTTCACGTGGTTATGGCCGCGCTTTGCCGACCCCGTCTACGTCGGCTCACCGCTCGACATCGACTCTTGCGGCTTCTTCAGGCGGTCGTGACCGTCTTTCGTCGACTTCGTCTTCATCGGCATGTTGCTCTCCGTCGCCACCTTTGGCGGCCTCTGTGTGTGTGGGTGACAGCTCCTCGTCGGCACCTGATTGTACCTCGACCTCTCCAGCCGTGCCCCTCTCTGCGCATGAGATAGCGCATCTTCGATGCCTGCTTGATGCTTGGGATTCTTCACTGAAAGGTTCTGCTGGTTCTGCGACTGAGTTTTCTGGCATTGAGCGACCACCTCCTCCTTCTCCAGGTATATCCCCATGGCTTCTTGATACTGGAGCTTCTTTTCATATGACTCATGATTCTTCCTTGTTGCATTCTGTTCGACCTGTCAACCCTCCTGTTTGTGTTCTTACTGCCGATGCTACCCCCTCCCAGTCATTAGTCGAGGCATTCTTAGTACTTCCTCATTTCATGTTCCTTCTGTTGCGCATGTTCCTCAACTTAACATGCAAATCTTTTCTGGTAGTCAGATCGTCGACTCTCGTTGTAGCATCACTCTCGACTTTGATTCCTGTTCCGTTCAGGATCGTCGCACCGACGCTATGCTTGGTGCTGGCCCCCGCCGCCATGATGGCCTCTGGGAGCTTCACTGGCTTCGTCTTCCTTCTGATACCATCATCGCCAGTTCCTCGGCATCTGTAGCCGTCGCTACTAGCTCTTTTCAGCAGTGGCATCATCGTCTTGGACATTTATGTGGTTCTCGACTCTCGTCTTTAGTTCATCGTGGTGTTTTGGGGTCTGTCTCCGGAAATGCTTCTTTGGATTGTCAGGGCTGTCGGCTTGGTAAGCAGATTCAGCTACCGTATCCTCACAGTGAGTCTGTGTCCGAGCGTCCTTTTGATCTTGTTCACTCCGATGTTTGGGGTCCAGCTCCCTTCTCGTCGAAAGGGGGTCATCGCTACTATGTTCTCTTTATAGATGATTTTTCTCGCCACACTTGGATATATTTTATGTCTTCTCGTAGTGAGGTATTGTCTATCTATAAGAAATTTGCTGCCATGGTTCGTACCCAGTTCTTCACTCCTATTCGTGTGTTTCATGCAGATTCTGCTGGCGAGTATATCTCTCATTCACTGCGCGCTTTCCTTGCTGAGGAGGGTACTCTTGCTCAGTTTTCTTGTCCTGGTGCTCATGCTCAGAATGGTGTGGCTGAGCGCAAGCATCGTCACCTTCTTGAGACGACTCGTGCGTTGATGATTGCTGCTTCTCTTCCGCCTCACTTTTGGGCTGAAGCTGTTTCCACTGCCACCTATCTCGTCAATATTCAACCCTCTGCTGCTCTGTGATGACCCACAAGTATAGGGGATCGCAACAGTCTTCGAGGGAAGTATTACCCAAATTTATTGATTCGACACAAGGGGATCCAAAGAATATATGCAGGCCTTAACAGATGAGTTGTCAATTCAGCTGCACCTGGAAACAGTCTTGCTCGCAGCGGTTTATCAGTAGCAACAGTTTTATAGCAGTGAAAGTAATGAAACAGTAACAGCAGTAGTAAAATAGCAGCGGTAATAGTAACAGTTGTAAACAGTAGGAACAAATACTGTAGGCATAGGGATGGATTACGGGCGTTGCATGGATAAGATAATTCATGAAATCAATGAGATATGGGCTATGCAGATAAATAATGATAAAGCATCCTAGTACAAACAATCATAGGCATGTGTTCCGTATATAGTCGTACGTGCTCGCAAGGAGAAACTTGCACGACATCTTTTGTCCTACCAGCCTGTTGCAGCAGGGCCTCAAGGGAAACTACTGGTAATTAAGGTACTCCTTTTAATAGAGTACCGGAGCAAAGCATTAGCACTCGGTGAACACATGTGATCCTCACATCATAGCCATCCCCTCCAGTTATCCCAATATCTGTCACTTTGGGGCCTCGGGTTCCGGACAACAATATGTGTATACAACTTGTAGGTAAGACCATAAACAACAAGTATCATCATAGAAATAATAACATGTTCAGATCTGAAATCATGGCACTCGGGCCCAAAGTGACAAGCATTAAGCACAACAAGTTGCAACAATGTCATAGGCACTAAATAAAGATACTAGGCACTATGCCCTATCAATCTCATATCAAATTACATGAACAATCTCATCCAATCCCTACCATCCCCTCACCTACAGTGGGGGAATTACTCACACATGGATGGGGGAGTCATGGATGGTCGATGGAGGAGCGTCGGTGGTGATGGTGATGAAGATCTCCTCCGAATCCCCGTCCCGGCAGGGTGCCAGAACAGAGTTTCTGGTTCCGAATCGCGGTTTCTGATGGCGGCGGCGTAGGGGAAGTCTATCTGGGAAAAACGTCGTCTCCTCGATATTAAGTCGCCAGGGGGTATATGTACGCGAGAGGGGAGGTCGAGAGGGGACCTGGGGCCCCCTCACGCATGGGTGGCGCGGCCAGGGCTGGGCCGCGCCACCTGTGCGTGACGGCCCCTCGAGCCTCCTCTCCCTCCTGTCTTCTGGCTCCGTGGGTCTTCTGGTGAAATAGGATTTTTCATGATTTTTCCCGAATTTTTACTGGAAGTTGAATTTCTGCACAAAAACGAGACACCAGAGCAATTCTGCTGAAAACAGCGTCAGTCCGTGTTAGTTGTATTCAAAACACATAAATTAGAGGAGAAACAATAGCAAAAGTGTTCGGGAAAGTAGATACGTTTTGGACGTATCACTCTGCAGGGTGGTATTCCTCTAGAGCGCCTCTCTGGTCATCCTCCTGATTACTCGGCGCTTCGTTCGTTTGGTTGCATTTGTTATGTTCTTCTTGCCCCTCGTGAACGCACCAAACTGACCGCTTAGTCTGTTGAGTGTGTCTTTCTTGGATACAGTGATGAGCATAAGGGCTATCGGTGTTGGGACCCCGTTGGTCGTCGGATGCGCATTTCTCGTGATGTCACGTTTGATGAGACGCGTCCTTTCTATCCTCGCCCCACCTCCTCGACCTATCCGATGGAGGATATATCCTTTCTACTTTTTCCTGACACACCTCCCTTTGTTCCTATTGATCCTCCTTCGGGACCTATTATTGCTGATGTCTCACCTTCGACCCTGTTGTCCTCCTCCCCACCTAGTTCTCCTCCTTCTTCTGCTGATCCTCCACCCACCTCACCGTTGTCTCCTTTTCCCTTCCATTATTCTCGTCGCTCTCATATTCTGGATCCTCCTCCTGATGTCCCTTCTTCTTCTTCTTCCGATATGTCTTCTTCTTCTGACGAGCTTCCCTCTCCTCTTCCAGCGACTCGTCTTCGTCGTCCACCTGATCATTACTCTCCTAGTCAGTACGGTCTCTCTGTTGCCCTCGAGCCGACTTCTTATCGGGATGCTGAGCGTCATCCCGAATGGCAGCTTGCCATGGCTGAGGAGATTGCTGCGCTTGAGCGCACTGGCACCTGGGATCTTGTCTCTCCCCCTCCTGGTGTTCGTCCCATCACGTGCAAGTGGGTCTATAAAACTAAGACCCGCTCTGATGGATCTCTTGAGCGCTATAAAGCGCGTCTTGTGGCTCGTGGCTTTCAGCAGGAGCACGGCCGTGACTATGATGAGACCTTTGCCCCTGTGGCTCATATGACCACTGTGCGCACTCTTCTTGTTGTCGCTTCTGTTCGACACTGGTCTGTGTCTCAGCTTGATGTTCAGAACGCTTTCCTCAATGGAGAATTGAGTGAGGAGGTTTACATGCAGCCTCCTCTTGGGTATTCTGTTCCCGATGGGATGGTTTGTCGTCTTCGGCGTTCTCTTTATGGCCTGAAACAGGCCCCTCGTGCCTGGTTTGAGCGCTTTGCCTCTGTGGTGACTGCTGCTGGTTTCTCTCCCAGCGCTAATGATCCAGCGCTGTTCGTTCACACTTCTCCTCGTGGACGCACTCTTCTCCTTCTTTATGTTGATGATATGATCATTACTGGTGACGATCCTGAGTATATTGCCTTTGTTAAGGCTCGTCTTCGTGATCAGTTTCTTATGACTGATCTTGGTCCTCTCCGCTACTTTCTTGGGATTGTGGTCTCCTCCACTTCTGATGGCTTTTCTATCTCTCAGGAAAAGTATATTCAGGATCTTCTTGCTCGTGCTGCTCTTGGGGATGAGCGCACTGTTGAGACTCCTATGGAGCTTAATGTTAAGCTTCATCCTACTGATGGTGATCCTCTTCCTGACCCGACGCGTTATCGCCATCTTGTTGGGAGTCTTGTTTATCTTGGTGTCACTCGTCCTGACATATCTTATCCTGTTCATATTCTGAGTCAGTTTGTCTCAGCTCCTACCACTGTTCACTATAGTCATTTCCTCTGTGTTCTTCGCTATCTTCGTGGCAAGATCACTCGTCGCCTTTTCTTTCCTCGTTCCAGCTCCCTCCAGCTTCAGTGCTACTCGGATGCTACGTGGGCGAGTGATCCTACGGATCGTCGTTCACTTTCTGCTTACTGTGTGTTTCTTGGTGGTTCGCTCATTGCTTGGAAGACGAAGAAACAGACAGCGGTTTCCCATTCGAGTGTTGAGGCTGAGTTGCGAGCTATGGCTTTGTTGACTGCTGAGGTGACTTGGTTACGGTGGTTGCTTGCAGATTTTGGGGTCTCTGTTACGACACCCACTCCAGTTTTGTCTGACAGTACAAGTGCTATCAGTATTGCACGTGATCCGGTAAAGCATGAGCTTACCAAGCATATTGGTGTTGATGCTCTTTATATACGTGCTCAGGTGCAGGCTCAGGTTATTGCGCTTCAGTATGTGCCTTCAGAGTTACAGTTGGCGGATTTCTTTACAAAGGCACAGACTAGAGCATAGTATAATTTTTTACTCTCCAAATTCAGTGTTGTGGATCCACCATGAGTTTGAGGGGGGGGGGGGGGTGTTAGATGTATATTGTATATTGTATTTTCCCCATCTGTTAGGGGGTTTCCTGCATATTTGCGACATGTACATGTACTATATATGTAGCCTTTGGCCCCCTGATAATGTAAGTTGCTTATTCCTAACAGGATCATCATTTGGCTCTAATTAAGATGAGAATTGCGAGTTCTGCTTGCTTGTCATGGTCGATCTCTTCCTCATACCATCATACGTCTCCCTGCTCACTGCCGTGTACTCTCTGCTGCATACACCCGACATGAGAGTGTAATCACATCATACAGCTGCTGCAAAAAACCCAGCGATTTGACGCCCTTCGATATCGATCGATCTGCAACACCACAACAGCAGTGAAGAAAAAGAAAGGGCAATGGCGATGTTGGGGAAGACAAAGAAAGGGCAATGGCGATCTTGCTTAGACTGAAAAGTCAGAGGCCAAAAAGATGCTCGTTGATTGTCTAGACGATCTCCGTTGATGCAATCTTCTTGACACGCTGACAATTCTCAGATTCTGCTGAATCGAAAGGTTTTATTCATGTGAACTCTGCGGAAGACCCATGAAATTGGTACACAAAATGAAGTTATTGCATGTCAATTCATCCACGAAACGGGTAAACCTTTGTAAGACCCGCGGTGCTACCTTTTTGCAACATTTGCAAATTTATCAGCGACAATAATAGTGGAGGCATATTTCCCAGTTATCTTTCAAACACTCTTTAAGTTATCTTTGAGCATCTTTCTTTCTCATGGTATTTTATCTGATTTTTTTTTCTCATGGTAACTGAGGCATGTTTGTGTGTCCAGTCTTTTAAGCACTGACGTTGTTATCTGCTCGTGGCATTGTCCAAAAAGATCATGTTGTTATCTGCAATAGTAATGCATATCATCATCAAGGACGGTAGGCACTCTGGCACAAAAGGCTTAATTGACAATCTGCAGATTTTACACCACAAAGCTCAGAATCTTTTGATCCATTTTCCATCATCGTGCGTTAAGGAGAATCCCTTTTTTGTTTGAGCAGCCATGCAGGTATCATGGCCGAACTTTCAACTGTACAACATTAAGATACGAGTCATCGACACTTTCAGAAAGATCCACCCATTTTATTTCTACAGATCGTCTAGTATTAGACTAGGGAAACAGATTTCACTAAGCACGCATGAATCAACCTGAGCAAAGTTGGACACGGTATATGTGCGATTTAACCTGTCCACTGTGAGTGTCAGTGGTTAGTTCTGAAACCTAATGCGTTTTGACTCAAAAGGCAAAACAACCTTCAACGGAATAGAAAAAACCAGTGAAAGGACACTAGTCCTAAAGATGACACCTACTAGTGGAAAACTGGTCTTTGGTCAGGGATCTTTAGTCCCGGCCTCCATCTGGGCCGGGACTAAAGGCCCGGCCACGTCGCCCCAAAATCGCAATGCCGCCCACGAGGCTTTGGTCTCGGCCCGTAACGAGCCTTTAGTCCCGGTTTGAGACATAAACCGGGACTAAAGGGCTATGCGGTGTGCAGCCCGCATGTGCGCCACCTTTAGTCCCGGTTTGTGTGTCAAACCGGGACTAAAGTCCTCTGCCTATATATATTGGCCACAGCCCCCCTCTCCCCTCTTCCTTGCATTTTTCTTGGATGGAAGAGTATGGGTGTGTGCTAGCTCTCTATTTTTCTTGGATGCACTAGAGGTGTTTGTTGAAATGTGTGTTAGAGCGATGCCGCTTCAGTTCACCGAACACAACTACGATATGAGATGCCCGAGCCACGCTTAAACCTCTTCCTCTTTATTTCTACATATTCTAAAAGGTTAGCAACTATATTTTCTCGTTTAGACCGTGCGGTACTAATTTTTAGGATCATGATTGTATTTGATATACTGTCGTATAACGCAGATGAGCCATCCATGGATGTACGGTGATCGACGCACAGCCGCTTACAGAGAAGGCGTGCATTCTTTTCGAGATGCCGCCGATGCGAACAAGCATGGTGGTGGCTATATGTTTTGTCCATGTGTTGAATATCGGAACGAGAAGGATTACACTTCCTCAAGAGTCATTCAGAGCCACCTGCTTCGGTCCGGTTTTATGTCGGGCTATAATGTTTGGACCAAGCACGGAGAAAGAGGGGTTATGATGGAAGACGACGATGAAGAAGAAGAGAACGATGATGACAACTACCGATCTATGTTCCCTGAGTATGCTGGTACCGCAATGGAAGACAATGAAGAAGAAGATCAGGGTGAAGAACGGGAACCAGATGAGCCCGCGGATGATCTTGGCCGGGTCATTTCTGATGCACGGCGAGGCTGCGACACAGAAAAGGAGAGGTTGCAGTTCGAGCAGATGTTACAGGACCACAACAAATTGTTGTACCCAACTTGTGAAGATGGCCAGAAGAAGCTGGGTAGCACACTGGAATTTCTGAAGTGGAAGGCAGAGACCGGTGTGACTGACTCGTCATTTGAAAAGTTGCTGGTACTGATGAAGAAGATGCTTCCAAGAAAGAACGAATTGCCCGCCAGCACGTACGAAGCAAATAAGCTTGTGTGCCCTCTAGGATTAGACGTGCAGAAGATACATGCATGCCCTAATGACTGCATCCTCTACCGCGGTGAGAAGTACGAGAATATGGATAAATGCCCAGTATGCACTGCATTGCGGTATAAGATCAGAAAAGATGACCCTGGTGATATTGAGGGCGAGCCACCCAGGAAGAGGGTTCCTGCCAAGGTGATGTGGTATGCTCCTATAATACCACGGTTGAAACGTCTGTTCAGAAATAAAGATCATGCGAAGTTGTTGCGATGGCACATGGAAGATCGTATGAAAGACGATAAGTTGAGGCACCCCGCTGATGGTCGGCAGTGGAGAAAAATCGAGAGAGAGAGTTCCCGAGATTTGCAGGTGACGCAAGGAACTTATGGTTTGGTCTGAGTACAGATGGCATGAATCCTTTTGGGGAGCAGAGTTGCAGTCACAGCACCTGGCCCGTTACTCTATGTATCTACAACCTTCCTCCTTGGTTGTGCATGAAGCGGAAGTTTATTATGATGCCAGTGCTTATCCAAGGTCCAAAGCAACCTGGCAACGACATTGATGTGTACCTAAGGCCATTAGTTGATGAACTTTTACAGCTGTGGGCCGAACCAGGTGTATGTGTGTGGGACGAGCACAAACAAGAGGAATTTGACCTTCGAGCGTTGCTTTTCGTAACCATCAATGATTGGCCTGCTCTTAGTAACATTTCAGGACAGTCAAACAAGGGATACAATGCATGCACGCACTGTTTAGATCAGACAGAAAGTATATATCTGGACAA